>SJYA01000615.1:262816-468245 GCA_006410615.1 Neotragus moschatus | reverse complement strand
TAACAGTAACAAAATAACAGTAGGAGTCTTCAACACTCTCCACTTACATCAATGGACAGATCACCCAGATAGAAAATCAATAAGGAAAAACACATACCTTAAATGACAAATTACATCAGATAGACTTAATTGATATTTATAGAGCATCTCTCTAAAAGCCGCAGAATCCACGTTCCTTTCATGTGCACTTGGAACATTCTGCAGGACAGACCATATGCTGGGCCACAAACCAAACCTTGGTAAATACTAGGTTGGCCAAAGAGTTCATCTTGGAACCATTTTACAAAAAAACCTGAACAAACTTTTTGGCCAACCCAATATATGAATACTGGAATCATATGAGGTATCTTTTCTGAGCATAATACTAGGAGGCTAAAAACCAACTACAAGGGAAAAAAAATTACAAAAGTACAAACACATAGAGATTAAACAATATGTTATTAAACAAGCAATGAACCACTGAAAAACTCAAAGAGAAAATCAAAAAATACCTACAGACAAATGAAAATAAAATTAGAATAATCCAAAACCTACAGGATGTAGGAAAAGCAGTTCTAAGAAGAAATTTACACCATACAAGCTTGCCCTCAGAGAACAAGAAAAATCTCAAATAAGCAACCTAACCTTACACCTAAAGCTACCGAGGAAAGAACTACAAACAAAAATCCAAAGTTAATAGGAGAGAAATCATAAAGATCAGAACAAAAATAAATGAAACAGAGACCACAAAAACAGTAGAAAAAGTCAGTGAGGCTAATAGTTGGTTCTTTGAAAAAATTAATATAATCATCAAGAAAAAAGAGAAAGGGCCAAAATGAAATAAGAAATGAAAAAAGAAAGGTTACAAATGACACACAGAAGTAAGAGACTACTTCACTGTAGCTCATACAGTAAAGAATCTGCCTGCAATGCAGGAGACCTGGGTTCAATCCCTGCAACATCTTCTGGAGAGGAGAATGGAAACCCACTTCAGTATTCTTGCCTGGAGAATCCCAAGGACAGAGGAGCCTGGTGGGCTACAGTCCATGGGTAGCAAAGAGTCAGACACAATTGNAAGAGACTACTTCACTGTAGCTCATACAGTAAAGAATCTGCCTGCAATGCAGGAGACCTGGGTTCAATCCCTGCAACATCTTCTGGAGAGGAGAATGGAAACCCACTTCAGTATTCTTGCCTGGAGAATCCCAAGGACAGAGGAGCCTGGTGGGCTACAATCTGTGCAGTTGCAGAGAGCTGGACATAACTTAGTGACTAATACCACCACATGGGCAACTATATGCTAATAAAATGGACAACCCAGAAGAATGGGCAAATTCTTAAAAAGGTTCAATTTCTCTGAAATTGAAAACTGAACCAGGAAGAAAAAGAAAATATGAACAGGAAAATTACCATAATTGAAACTGAATCAGTAATTTTAAAACTCCCAATAAACAAAAATCCAGGACCAGATGGCTTAACAGGTAAATTCTACCAAACATTTAGTGAAGAGTCAATAGCTATCTTTCTGAAACTATTCCAAAAATTGCAGATGAAGGAGCATTTCCGAACTCATTCTATGAGGCCACTATCACCCTGACGGCAAAACCAGACAAAGACATCAGAGAAAAAGAAACTGTATATTTTTAAAATTCATAATAGATTAACATTAAATGACAAGAAAAACACCAATATTCTAAAAACAAAGGACACAAACACAACTTACAGAGAAAAATCAAACATATATAGTAGTTTTAAACTCTAGATATATATATATATATTCATACCAAACAAAGAAGGAAAAGGTAACCTACTTCAGTATTCTTTCCTGTAAAATTTCACTGATAGAGAAGCCTGGTGAGCTACAGTCCATGGGTAGCAAAGAGTCAGACACAACTGAGCATGCACACCAAAAAAAAAAAAAGTACCTTGAAAGAAATACACTGAAAAGTGTTTGTATCTGAATAATGCAATTTTATGCCTCAAATATCTGTGTGATTCCAAATTTTTTACACTGTAAGAATGAATCAAAATGATGAAATTTATTTAGAAAAATTTGGTCATATCTCTATGAGTAAAGCTGAATAACATCATGTTCTTTAATCTCCTTTGCTTCAACCCACGTTCCAATCTCATCACTCATGCACATAAATCTCACATTCTAATCACAGCAAATCACTTTTACTTCCAAAAGTTTCATGATCATGCCTGTTCCATTCCTCCCCCAGACTTTCTCCCAAGTGAAGCCCCTTATTAACATCAGCAATAAAAAGGACCACACCATATTTAGGCAGGGAGCAACTGGGGTTGAACTTTTCCAACCAAAACACAGCTAATTCCCANGCACATAAATCTCACATTCTAATCACAGCAAATCACTTTTACTTCCAAAAGTTTCACGATCATGCCTGTTCCATTCCTCCCCCAGACTTTCTCCCAAGTGAAGCCCCTTATTAACATCAGCAATAAAAAGGACCACACCATATTTAGGCAGGGAGCAACTGGGGTTGAACTTTTCCAACCAAAACACAGCTAATTCCCAGGGAGTGTGAAACTGAGCAAAGATATGCCAGGCCTGCTCCATGGCCCAATATGGCAGGCAAGAAAACCACCAAGATCACGGCTCTACAAAGACCCGGGAGAGCGACTCTGAGGGCTGCAAAAAGAGGCATCTAGAGCAGGCAGGCTCTAAGCAGGCTGAGTTATAGCACCAGAGACTTCAATCATGATGCCAGGAGCACCAAGGTGAAAACTATCACCTCCATGACCAGAGGAAGCAAAGCAGAGCATATTAAATCTAAGGGACAAGAAGGAAGTCACTCTTCCCTCCCAGCCCACTCAGTGCCCCCCTACCAATTAGGGAGAACAGCAGGAAGGAAGGATGGCAAAGGATGAAACATTTTTATCTGAACACTACATAAATGATTATTCAAATAATCAGATTGGACTAAAGCTTAAGCAACACTGAACATTTTATTATTTTCTCTACTGATCAGCAGGAAGTAAGTTGATTTTAGATTAAATAAAATACTGTGAATTCTGTTACTCAGTTTATAGGTAATAACCTTTGAGCATATTTTTTAAAAGACATGGATATTATACTTTCCCCTATCAAACATCCCGAATTTTATAAAGTTATCTTCACAGCCTGTTCAGAGGAATCATAAATCTGACTAGGATGACATGTCTCACACCTGATGTGAACTGACTCCACCCTTTCACCACTTCAAACACTTCCCTTCCTACATAATCCAGCGTACATACTACCTTTTTTACTTGTATCGACTTCGATTAAATCAGTTCCGTGGGGCACCAAGCTTTTGGCATGTACACATGTACCTTAAAGTTTTAATGAGGATTCTGGTTCAGGAAATGGAAGTGCTTTAACTAAAGACAGAAAGAATTCCATCACTCCTTCACTCAGCAGTCCATATGTGAGTCATCCAGGGCCTGTACCGAGAGGCCCGAGCACCTTCTACCTTGTTGCTCTGCCACCTTCACGACAAGGCTTCCTACTCAGGTATAGGTATCAGTTCAGGAACTCACTGGTACAAGAACCTGCAGTCACTGGAGGTGACGATAAGGAGAGGAAGTGGAGGGAACGCGCTTTCCCTTTAAGGGGACAACCCCAAAGCTGTAGCTTATTTCCCTTCACATCCCCATGAGCAGAATTTATCTTTCTAGTTTCATGCTAGTAAAGCCGGGAAATATAGTCACTATCTGTGTGGCAATGTGTCCTAGCAAGGGACAGTGGATAATGGCGAATAACCTGAGACCTTTGCTTATCCCATAGGCCTATGTGTTTCTTTCCCATGCTGTTTGTTTCATATTTGAATTAAAAAAAACTTTTTAAATGAAACAATATGCCAGTCAATATATTAATATACAAAATAAATGAGCNCCTAGCAAGGGACAGTGGATAATGGCGAATAACCTGAGACCTTTGCTTATCCCATAGGCCTATGTGTTTCTTTCCCATGCTGTTTGTTTCATATTTGAATTAAAAAAAACTTTTTAAATGAAACAATATGCCAGTCAATATATTAATATACAAAATAAATGAGCTGTGTTTTGTTTTTTATCTGCTTTGGTTTCCTTCTAAAAACTAAGTTGGATGCCTTGGGAAAATGCAATAAAGCAAGCTGCTAAAAATGGACACTGAATTAGATCAATGTGAGAAACTCTTCAACAGAGAGGAGGAAAAAAAAAAAAAAACAAGTCTAAGAGGATTCTTCACTCAGATTCCTTTGCAAGTATCTTTAGTTGAAAAAAAAAAAAAAAGAAACTGGAAATAAGGGGTTCATTTTAACTATGCAGAAAAGACAACTATGAACTACATCATCAGTCAATCANTCACTCAGATTCCTTTGCAAGTATCTTTAGTTGAAAAAAAAAAAAAAAGAAACTGGAAATAAGGGGTTCATTTTAACTATGCAGAAAAGACAACTATGAACTATATCATCAGTGACTCATACTCCCCCAAAAAAGGGATCAAAATTGTACATCAAAAGATTGCTAAACAGAACTATACTTATGTTTTCAACTAAAATAGAATATTCAAGTTATATTTACAAAAGTATATATATATTTTTTACCCTTAAGACTGGTAAATTCTTATCCTATCAGTACAGAGAACCTCTACAAAGGAAATTTTCCTCTGTGTGTCAACAAATTCAGAACTTAATTACCTTTATCTTCTAATTTTTATAGTCCTCCCACAACCATTCTTCTAAAACGTTTAAATGTGTATCAGTTCTTTAACACAAACTTCTGAGCATGACATTCCAAGGATGCTAGAATTTGGACCCACAGGTATTCCAGCCTCACCTCTTTTATACACCTCCAAGCATTCTCTAGCCATGTAAGTCTTCAAAATAATCTAGCGAATCTACTCAGCCAGAATTCCAGCATCTGTGTGTCAAGGATCACATTACACAACCAAGTCACCGTTGAGTAAATCACAGGTCCTGACTCTATAAAAATTGTATCTAGAATCAAAGGAGACAGTCAAGAAAATGAACAATTTCAACATACTTTCTTTCATTCAAAAAGTATGAAGTACTTGCTGTCTGGCAGGTACAACTCTGGGTGCTGAGAACAGAATGACTGGGAATAAGAGTTGCGTGTCCTCATCTCATGAGGGGGAGGAACAGGTGGCAGGAAACACTTCAGATCGTGTGGGGAGGAAGGGCTACTTAGAGGGGTGATTAATAAATACATGCAGATGGTTTACTTAAAATACAACTACTACTAATGGATCTTAACAAGCTAATGTACCTAGTGCGTCAGTGGAAGAACTAAATTAATGAGAGGAAGAAAATGATAGTAGAAAGTTACTATGAAACAAAACATGTACCAGTATATAATTCCTAAGAACTACAACCCTAATATACTCTCCACTGGTCCAATAATGTCTAAGATATCCTTTCTAGCCACAGTTCTAGGAAGAACACAGACAAAACAGCATTATGTCCAGAGAGGAGGTACAGAGGGCTCTACTTCATTTGAGGAAAGGCTGAGGGAGGGAGGAACGTTTAGAAAAAAGACTAGGAGAAAGCAGGGTGTGTGCTGAACAGCTCGAGACCCTGCACAGGAAGTTACACTGTGTGACACTCAAAAGGCTGAATTGGGATCAGTAACTGAAATTACACAGAAGCAAACCTCAGTACAAGGAATAAGCTACTAACAAACTGATGCCAGAATCTGTCAGTAAGACTGTTATTCTCCTCAGTTCTTTATGCTATGGTTCAGGCACTAAGTTGTGTCTGACTCTTGCGACCCCATGGACTGTAGCCCTCCAGGCTCCTCTCTTCACGGGATTTTCCAGGCAAGGATGCTGGAGTGGGCTGCCATTTCCTTCTCCCGGGGATCTTCCTGACCCAGAGATCCAACCTGTGTCTCCTGCATTGCAGGCAGATTTTTTATCGACTGAGCTATGAGGGAGCTCATTTTAGCAGGAGTCATATATACATAGTTTTGTTAGATGTCATTTTACATCGTTTTAAAAAGAAACGAGGCAACCTTCTGATTTTCCATGGTTAACAATACTGTACACTTGACATTTTGTTAAGACAGCAGATCTCATTTTAGGTACTCTTACCACAATAAAAGGGGTGGTGGAAGGAATGGGGCAATTCAGAACTCTAGACAACACTACTAGAAATCATCAAAACTACTTGTACTACTTTGGTTTATACAGTCATGTTAAACTGTAGGTTTCAGACAAACAATAATAAAAAAAAGACTATGCTGAATTCATACATTCTGGCCATAGCCAGTTTCTGTACAGGGTCAAAGTCCTATAGGGATCAATAAAACACAAGCCTTTGCTTTTTCTTACAGGCTCTCTTCACCAAACAAAAGTGAATCTAAAACTGATCAGTGATGAAACATCTTTAACTAAATTCCTGTACTCCATGCAAACTGAAACACAGAGACTTAAATTTATAATAAACAAAAATTCTTCAGTAGCCATATAGTCATATAGTATAATATAGTATATATTAGTATAACAGTCATATAGTAAATATAAAATAGTCCTTATTTTATAAGGAAAACAATCTATTAAACATGAGGATAAATAATGCATCAAATCCCTCATGATTGACGTGGACATGATAAAATAGGTTGGCAAGTATCAGTGAACTAACCAGAAAAGAATTGTGGAGGCAGAGACCTCACATCCCGAGTTACTTAAAAATTTAGTCTGGTGATCCGCAAGAGAAGGAATTATTAGTACTAAGTCCTAATTTGAGAATCCTTTAATTTTTAGATGAATCAGTTGCTCTAGGACTATGGTACCAGAAACAGTAAACTTCTTAAATGCCACCTGGGTTTTCTGTTTCAAGTTGTCTTTACTATAAGCCATATTATACCTACTATAAGATGTACCTGTGCTGATTTCATATGTTAAATGTGAAAAATGTGTGAAGTGAAAGTCACTCAGTCACGTCCAACTCTTTGAGACCCCATGGACTATACAGTCCACGGCATTCTCCAGGACAGAATACTGGAGTGGGTAGCCTTTCCCTTCTCCAGGGGATCTCCCCAACCCACGGATCGAACTCAGGTCTCTCACATTGTGGGCAGATTCTTTACCAGCTGAGCCACAAGGGAAGCCCAAGAATACTGGAGTGGGTAGCCTCTCCCTTCTCCAGCGATCTTCCAAAATATGTGTATTGGATAATTAATGAAATACATGTCTTGATTCATTCTCTCTAATGGAGTAAATGCCAGGTTAGAGTTCCCATTAGGGATTTAGTATATTTAAACTTTAAGAGTTAAATCAGTGTAATCGCTCAGTTGTGTCCGACTCTTTGTGACCCCATGGACTATAGGAGCCTACCATGCTCCTCTGTCCACGGGATTTTCCAGGCAAGAGTACTGGAATGGGTTGCCATTTCCTTCTCCAGGGGATCTTTCCGACCCAGGGATTGAACCCAGATCTTCCACATTGTAGGCAGACGTTTTATCGTCTGAGTCACCAGGGAAGTCCAAGGAAACTGCTTAGATATTTCAAAAAAAAAAAAGGTATTCCAGTACTAACAGGGCCCTTGTGACAAGTGAGGTGATGGACGTGAGAAAATCGTTTTAATTACGCCAATGTAAATCTCTTCTGTAGACTTCTGTTTACAGTTCAGTTTAGACTCCAATACACAACACGAAATTTACAACGTAGCAATGAAAAAGTAGAACTATTATACACGCCAAACTATCTTTACGACATGCAAAACTACCGTTACTTATTTGCATACCATCATCCAACTTTAACCACGCATTTAAAAATAGGAGTTAATAAACATGTAAAGATACTCAACATCAGTAGTCATCTGGGAAATGCAAATCAAAACCATAAGATGATACTACTTCACATATACCAGGAGGGCTAGAACCAAAGGTCAGATAGTAAGAAGTGTTGCTAAGTGTGTGAATAAACTGGAATCCTCCGAAGTTCAAAAAGTTAAACGGAAGTTTCCATGAGTCAATATCTCTACTTCTAAGTACTTAACCAAGAGAAATGAAACATGTCCATGCAAAAAGTTGTCATCAGTGGTCAAAGCAGCATTATTCATAATAGCCCCCAGATGGAAACAACCCAAGTAGCCATCAACTACTGAAGAGATCAACAAAATGTGGCAAATCAATACAATGGAACACGATTTGGCCATTTAAGCAATGAAGCACTGACGGATGCTGCCAACGTCATGGGACGCGATAGAGGCCAACAAAAAGACCACACAGTGTTTGATTCTAGTCATATTAAATGCCCAGAAATGTCAAATCTTCAGAGACAGAAGTAGATTAGTGGTTGTTTAAGGCCAGGGATGGGAGCATGGGGTTTAGAGGAAACAGGAGGTAACTGGTCAAAGATACAGGGTTTTTGGGGGGAGGTTATGAAAATGTTCTAAAATTCATTACAGAAATGGCTGCACTACAATGTGAATATACTAAAAAACACTGAATTGTACCCTTTAAGGGCAAACTGTTTGGTTGGGGAATTATATCTCAATAAAGATGTTTTAAAAGTTAGTGAAAATTTGATAAACTATAATTAAAAAGATAGTTTTAAGAATAGTAGCAACTTATGGCTACTCAGGGGAAAGCAAGGAAGGAGGTAAATTGGGAGACTGATTGACATATACACTACTATAAAATAGATAACTAATAAGGACCTACTGTATAGCACAGGGAACTCTACTCAATACTCTGTAATAGTCTATATGGGAAAGAATCTTAAAAAGAGTGAATGAATGTATATATATAACTGATTGACTGTGCTAGTTACTGCACGGCAGTAACTAACAACGCTGTAAATAAACTACAGTTCAATAATAAGTTTTTTAAATAGGTTATTTAAAAAGTAGATTACAAACATTCCATTTACCTCCTTCCTATGAAACTGTCTTGAACCTCGACTAACACTTGTTTCTTTGCTCCCAGAAGACCAAACTTTTTCTAAATGGAACCTTTGTTATATCTCCTCTTCTGTCATGTAGATTTTCTGACTATACAATTTGCTGAAAGACTAGTGATTTTACCTAAAGGAGAAGTACCTAGCAGACTAGTGGTGTTTGTTATGAGAAAATGATGTATTTCTGCGACTTTAGTCTGAAGCAGAACTAGCAAAATATTCCCTGAGGAAGAAATTTTAACCTTTAGGTCTCCAGATTTGCAAAAGTTAAAAGCTTTTAGGCCACTCAAACAGTCATTTTAGAACTTCATTAAGGAGAGCTCTTCAGAAAGCTCCTAAGGGGGCAAGGGGATGGAAAAAGCCACCCCTAGTGCCAGATGTCGGGCAGGATGTGAAATCGTCCTAAAATTACCATTGTTAAGTCATGACTCTTGCTCCTCCTTTTAAATCCAGGAATACTTAAAAAGAGGAAAATCATAATTTTAAAAATTCTGACAGATAACAAAATAGTCAAAACTATAAGAATCAGGAAAAGAACTACAGAAAAAGGATAATGAGAAAACTACTATTTAAAATACTTAAATTAAATACAACAAACTAATACAAAGTAAGCAACAATAAAAAAAATAATAAAGCACAAGAACTGGCAACAGAGGAAATATGTAAGCCCTATAAACATAAACAGACAGCCAACCTCACTCATCACTAAAAGGTAATGAAATATTTTTAGCTAAATCAATATGGTATAAGAAATGGTGTGCAAGTGAGTACACTCTTACTACTATTCCTGAAAGTAGAATAGTTACCTCCTTTCGGAGGGCAACAGGTAATACATTTCAAAAGCCTTAATACATACCCTAGTCCAAATCATACAATCCTTTTTAGAGATCTGTCCTAAGCATATTTATACATTTTTTAAACAATATGAAGAGTATAGTCAACCTAAGTGTCCAGTAATAAGCTGATTTAACACATCATGGTAGACATACAAAAGTATTTTTATAAAAGCATTAAAATGTGATAGCTCTATATGAATCAACATAGAAAAATGTTCAGCATATGTTATGTGGGAAAAAACAGGCTATAAGAGTGTATGAATAGATTAAATATGTGTGTTGGAATATACACATATACAATCAGTATCTAGAAGAATATACATGAAACTTTATTAACTCTTGAGGCTAGGATTATGAAATGAAATGATTTTTCATTTTATAATTTATATATGTTTATAAAATATTTTCTAATAATCAAACATCACTTTATACTAAAAATGGAAAAATAGCACTCAAACCAAATAAATAATATATCAAGCAGGCAAGTGCAGAAAGAGATTAAGGCATATCAGGGTTAAAAATAATAAAGATGGAAAAAGAGGGCAAAGCTAAATAATTGCAAAAACTGAAGAAACAAAACATGCTCATATTTAAGAATAAAAATAACTGTATAACATAAATTGGAAAATAAACATTGTTTTAAAAAATGCAAAAAAAGTTTTATGTGAAAGAAGATCAAGATTGTATAATGTAAGACAGCTAAGATTATAAACAACAATTTTGAAAGTAAAAAGTTGAAAACCTAGTAAATTAGATATCCACATGTAAAAGAATGAAGTTGGATCCTTACCCTGCACCATACAAAAAAAAATTAAGTCAAAATGGATAAAAGGTCTAAACATAAGGGATAAAACCATAAAACTCTTAGAAGAAAACACAGGCGAAAACTTCATGATATTGGATTTGACAATGATTTCTTGGATGTGACACCAAAAGTTAAAACAACAAAAGAAACAGCTAAATGGGACTTCATCAAACTTTAAAATTTGTGCATTAAAAGACTAAAAAGAAAATGAAAAGGCAACTCAAATAGGAGAAAAAATATCTTCAAATTAAATATCTGATAAAAGATGAACACAGAATACATACAGAAAACTCCTACGACTTCACAAGATATTTATCTTGTTAATAACCAATTAAAAATGAAAAAAGGACTTGAATAGACTTTTCTCCAAAGAAGATATACAAATGGCCAAAAAGCACATGAAAACACACTCAAGCTCACTAATCTTTAGGAAAAGGCAAATCAAAACAACTATAAGATGCCAACCATTAGGAGACTACTTGTCAAAAAACTAAAACAAAAACCTATAAATAACAAGTTTTGAGTAGGATATGGGGAAATCAGAACCCTTGAACACATTCGATGGTAATGTGAAATGGTGTAGCCACTATGGAAAACGGTATGGCAGTTGAAAATTTAAAAACAGAAATTTTATTTTAAAAAATGAAAATTAAAAAAACAGAATTACCATATGATTCAGCAATTCCACTTCTGAGTATATACCCAAAAGAATTATAAGTAGCAACTCAAAGAGATATTTATACAGCCATTTTCATAGCAGTATTACTTACAATAGTTAAAAGGCATCAACAGCTGAAATGAGTATTAATGAATGAATAAACTGTAGTATATACAAACAATGGAATATTATTCAGTCTTAAAAAGGAAGGAAGTTTTGTGCGGGCAACAAAGTAGGTGGACCTTGAAGACATTATGTTAAGCCAGAAATAAGCCAGAAAGAGAATACAAGTATTCCATGGTTCCATTATACAAGGTATACAGAATAGTCAAAACTCATAGAGATGGAAAGCAGAACGATTATTGCTAAGGGCTAAGAATGTGGAGCTACTGTTTAATAAGCACAGAGTGTCAGCCTGGGATGATGTAAAAAAAGAAAAGATGGCTAAGAGCTGAAGAAATGATGCTTTTGAAATCTGGTATTGGAGAAGACTCTTGAGTCCCCTGGACAGCAAGGAAATCCAACTAGTCCATCCTAAAGGAAATTAGTCCTGAATATTCACTGGAAGGACTGATGTTGAAGCTGAAACTCCAATCCTTTGGCCACCTGATGTGAAGAGCTGACTCATTGGAAAAGACCCTGATGGTGAGAAAGACTGAGGGCAGGAGGAGAAGGGGACGACAGAGGATGAGATGGCTGGATGGCATCACTGACTCGATGGATGTGAGTTTGGGTGGACTCCAGGAGTTGGTGATGGACAGGGAGGCCCTGGCATGCTGCAGTCCATGAGGTCACAAAGAGCTGGACACAACTGAGCGACTGAACTGAACTGATGATGTTCTAGGTATGGCTTTAGTTCGCATGGGGGGGGGGGGGCTTGCTTATAATAAATTTCACAGTAATTAAAAAAAAAATTTAGCAAGTTAGTGAAAAGGAGTTAAATATATGACTAAAGATTTCTACAAGACATTTCACAGGCACAGGTTTATACAAATTTTTGACCTAAGGAAGTTCCCTGGGCTTCAAGGTGCTGGTAAAGTCCTACTGGAATCAACACAGGGCAGTGATTCTCAAAAGGGATGGTACAGCCTCATGAGCAGTGTAAAGGAAATTTATGAGAGCATTTTTGGTTGTTGGAGTGGTTGGGTGGTTTACTGCAATATACAAAATAATCCTATCAATGAGGCACTGGTCTTGTGTTCTGTACAATTTTCAAATGATCCTTTGGACATCCCTATCATTCAAAAAAAAAAAAAAAGTTTGTGATTTAAGTCTAGAACCTAACCCCATTTCTCATATAAACACAAAGGCCTTTTTGCACAGTTTTAGTATATGCTGGATTTTTCCGGGAATGCAACTGCTGCATAAATGGGGGAAATATGTTCTTATCATTTAGAAATTTTAGGAAAGCTGAGCTCCATTTCTGACAATCACATTCTCAGTAGCACACATGCTGTAGTCTGCATGTGTAGCAAACTACATAGATTCCATACATAGAACAAGCATCTGAGTTTTATAAAAATGACCTATAGTTGTGGTTGAGTCATAAATGGAAAAATATAAATTACTTTATTTCTCATAATACATTGTAGTTAAACTGCTATGGTGTGAAAGTCACTCAGTCATGTCTGACTAAGACCATGGACTATACAGTCCACAGAATTCTCCAGGCCAGAATACTGGAGTGGGTAGCCTTTCCCTTCTTCACCGGATCTTCCCAACCAGGGATGGAACCCAGGTCTCCTGCACTGCAGGTGGATTCTTTACCAGCTGAATCACAAGGGAAGCCCAAAGGGTTACACTGATTGCTTTTTAATATGTCTATAATTATAGGTTATTTTTATCTACCAATCTTGTTTCAAAATATTAGAGGGCACATTAAAATTTTTTCTTCTACAAAAGGGGGCAGTGGGCCTGATAAGGATGAGAAGCGACCTAGAACAAGTGAAATATGGACCACTTTTCCTTTCTCAGACACTTTCACTTCAGTTCAGAACACTAACCTCCATTCTGAAGTACAGAAAAGAAAAGCTAAGTCCACATGATTCTTGCCGTCCATTATTGACATTGTAAATATCTGTTTTCCACAGAACACCAAGAACTGCAAGAAAGACCTTCTTTTGTTCCATCCATCCAGGAGCAGTGCTCAAAGGCAGGATGCCCATCCGTCAGGGATGCAGAATGATACAGGTCATTCTTACATTAGCTGAAGGCTGGACAAGAGTTAACCCCAAGTTTCTTTCTAACTTCAAAAAGTCTATGAAACTATCAATAGTTCTAAGGTGAGTTTAAGTTAACAAACCCCAGGAAACAGTAAGTCATTAACCCACTCATTCTCAATGGTGGTTGTTTATAATGATGTTAACCAACCACCTCGTCAAGCTCTCAGGACTAGCAGACATCTGGTCCTGTCTAAAATGTCCATGAGACATTTTATCCATACCAAAACGTCCTTGATATTTCGCCCTGTCCAAAACTACTTGGCATGGGCCAAATACGCTCATGGATGTTTTAAATAGGACCAAATGTCCTAGAAAGGCTTTCACAGGCAAGATAATGCCCCAGGTGATAGACCTCAATGATGACAACTGTACCAAATCACTTTTTAAAACCACAGGCATGTATTTTACAGAGCACTAAGTGTAGAAGAAGATCCATTTCTATCCCAGACCACTGACATTAAAAATAGGGGGAGGAAAAATGAGACTGAAAATAATTTTATAAATATATATATATATATATATATATATATATCATCATTCAAAACTCCTGTATAGTTTGAAAAGACAAAACTAAATTATTATTGTTAAAGCAACAATATTAAAATGGGCACTCAATCAGAGTAAGCATAAAGACAACTCAGAACACTAATATCAATATGCAAATATTCACAGTAGAATTAACTGTGAGACTTCACTTCCTCCAACAAGCAATCACTTAGAGTCAAGCAAATGCCAAATGTATTACTACTACTAACTTTATGATTATTTATAAGAGCAATGTATTGATCTTATTTTGCACACAAGAAAATGATCTAAATAGCACCCTTTAAAAAAATATTTTCATTCTTACCTGTTCAGTACCCAGCATAATGCCTAGTGAACAGCAGTAAGCAAACTGCATTTGTTTCTGTTAATGTATGAAAATAGCTACCTTTATCATTGTTACTATGTATAAGCACTATACTAAGCATTTTGCATTAATTTTTTCTCAGTCTTAATAAGCACTGCCATTACTATAAGTCATTACTATATTATATTATAAATACTAAAACTGAAGCTTAACCTGGATCACACTAATTGCCCGAGGTCACACCCCTTGTAAGTAGAGATCCAAAAGTCAAAGATTCTATATTAATCTACCTTCTCTGCTATGATAAACCAAGACAGCATATTAAAAAGCAGAGACATCACTCTGCTGACAAAGGTCTATATGGTCAAAGCTATGGTTTTTCCAGTAGTCATGTGGAGGTGAGAGTTGGAACATAAAGAAGGCTGAACACTAAAGAATTGATGCTTTCAAACTGGTTGGAAAAGACTCTTGAGGGTCCCTTGGACAGCAAGATCAAACCAGTCCATCCTAAAGGAAATCAACCCTGAATATTCACTGGAAGGACTGATGCTGAAGTTGAAGCTCCAATACTTGGGCCACCTGATGCGAAGAACTGACTCACTGGAACAGACCCCGAGGCTGGGAAAGACTGAAGGTGGGCGAAGAAGGGGACGACAGAGGATGAGATGGTTGGACGGCATCACCGACTCAAAGGACACTGAGCCTGAGCAAGCTCCAGATGAAGGACTGCGAAGCCTGGCATGCTGCAGTTCATGGGGTCGCAGAGGCTCCGACATGACTGAGCGACTGAACAACAACCTTCTCTGCCTTTAATTCTCAATGAAGGACAAAGCAATGAAGGTCAAACAGGATGCCATCTCCTGTAAAAAGGAGGCAGTAACTGTTATGGAAATAACTTACAGATTGAACTTTGTTATTTTGATTATATCTACAATTAACTTTATTTCCAAAACAGAGAAAATTAAGAACTGATGTTCCCAAACAGCACTTGTTCTTCTGAGATAGATAACATGACCAGCTTAAGAGTAATCTAGTTTCTAAGAAGTACTACAGTGAAAAACACCCCCAGTTATAAAATAGTTTAGCTAAAAGAGCTACCTAGTAATGAAATATCTGAAATATCAAGTAAAAATAAATGCTAGCATATTCAGTTTCACAACAGACAGAAAAAAATCTTCAGCCAGAACTCTTAGGGTGAACTGAAAAGCAAAGTCCATCATTAAAAACAATTAATCATATCACCTGCCATTTAAATTACCAAAACATTATAGGAAGCATTTATATTTTACATAAACATACTGAATTTTATTTTTATACCGAACAGCACACTAAACTGCCTAGTCACTTTTCCATTAGCAGCTTCATGAAGGAATGTTCACAGCATTTTAAATGACAGAAAGAGAAAGAACGGGAGTGACTCTAAGGCATCAGATCTGTAGATGTGAGGTGAAATTTGTGAAAAGACAGATCACTGGGCCAGAAAGGATTTGTAAAGGTCACCTAGTATCTCTGTTAGCCTTGGGGAGCACTACAAGGCTACACCATTACTGAGAGATGAAAATCTGTTATTTTTAGACTTTAGAAGGGAGGGAAAATATCCTACTTCCTTTAAAAAGTCACCCCAGAGATGAACAATATTTAGAGTCAAACCTCTATTTATACTCAATATAAATCCTTGAATAATCCTGCTTAAGTCTATTTCCTTTTGTATGGTCTTCGTGGAATGTGCAAAACAGCTGGCCATCACACCACATGTAAAGTCTTCAGCTTTCTCTTTTGGGGTGGGGTCGGGAGGGGGACACAAATATGCCATCTTTAGCCTTTTCTCATTAGACTTTATTTTCTAACCTGTTATAAATCTTTCTCTCTGATCTCTCTCCATTCCTCATAAAAGGCCAAGGGAGGAAGTAGGTGGTTTCTCATGCTCTAAAATGTCAACCCACTGTTATTAAGCCATCATTCTTGCTTCTCCAATTGCTAGTATCTTTGTAAAGTCATCAAATGAAAGTTGAGATATCGTGAAGGCTAGAGAAGAAAAGAAACAGACAAAGAGGAGTGGAGAAATTAGGTAAGCCTGGAATAAACTGCTGACAACTTTGAAGACAACTTACAAAAAGTAAATAGTAAGCATTTAGTACAGAAATCCCTGGCATGAGGAAGTAGCTACAGGTTCACTAAAAAAGGTAAGTACTATTTTGATGAGATTATTAGACAGAGAAAAAGGCATGACTACACATGAGCCCGAAAGTAGCTTAGTTTCAGAAAGGCTTTAACAGATATCCCATAATATCCTTGTGCTCAATACAAGAAAACAATGCTAAGCTCTAGTTTAGGTGGGTGTGTGTCTGGTATCTATTTAAATAATGGGATTAATGAATTACTATCTGTGAATAATTAGTTATAAAACGTATTCTTTAATCATGAGGTAGGAGGAAAAAAATAGAAGGAATACCAGCATCTCTTAGTATCTCAAAATTCAGTAATAAAGGGCAAGGACAAATTGTTTTCACATATGTTAAAATGGATGTAAGAAACAGAACGTAGACTCAAAATTTCAATTTTTCAAATGTATGTTATTGGTTTAAGTTAAGTAGTTACATGATGAATTTCAGTGGGATATAGTTAACATGCCAAGAGTAAAGAGCAGTTTCCTAAACACCAAACAGAGTGACGGAGAACCTACTCTAAACAGAACAAACTACTAGAGGATGTGCAGAGATCAAGCAGTGTCTAAGTCCCTGCTACTGTATACATATATGTGGAGTCTGCACACAGGTGTGGGCCCACCTACACCAGGGCTACTGATGCTAAGGTGTCTGAGAATAGTGCTTATAGAATGACTACAGAACTTAAATTATTTAACTTATACAAAAGAGTGGGAGGTTCCAGGGAAGGGGCCATTCTCTCCTTTAATCATCTAAAACCCTTTCAGATGCTACATAAGAGAAGTGACACATGCTGCCAGAGGGAAATATATGCAGGGACCACAGACAAGCATGGAACTTGGGTGTGTTAGCCTCCCTTGGGTCATCTCAGCAAGTCAGCTCTGAGGCTCCCCACAAAACTGCAGTTCGTACTCGGACTAAAAAACAAACCCAGGTCCACATGTTACTTTTAAACCGTTCAATAAAGATTCTGTGGGGAGACAAGAGATAAAATTTGTACCACACAATGCATTCCAGAACCTAACAATATTGCCCCCGCACACCCGTTCTTCCTTCCCCTGTTTCTCCTCCCTGAAGTCACTCCGACCCTCTTCCATTCAACTCTCACCTGCTTTCTCAAAACCCAGCCGTCACGCACAGCCACGCCTCATGTCTGTGGCTGAACGAGGACTATTTATTATTTCTCCCAGGCACCTTAAACATCTCTCTCCTAACCTCAAGGAACTGTTCAAAGCATCCCTTCAACCCAAGAAGGGTTTCTTTTCAAGAGAAGAGATTTGCTGTTGCTACTGACATGGGATCTCCAAGAGCAAATCCTCCTGGAAAACATGAAACTGAAGAGAATTCTGCTGATTCTGCTTGAGTATCAAAAAAAAAAAAAAAAAAAATTCCAGAAGAGGTAGCAGATTTTTTTTTTCCTGTCTTTGGTATTAACCTTGGTATTCAGGTGTGTTGTCTCAGTTTGAGATGCATGCGAAGAGTATCTGTCTCATCTATAAAATGTGTATAATAATACAAACTTTCACAGTCAGCTGCTGTAGGATTTAATAAAATAACTCAAAAAACCAAGCAAAGTACCTGGCATATTAGCAGACAGTCGATAACAATTAATGAAATAAGCTGATATTTATGGATCCCTTGGGACACTGTCTGGAAAATGCTAAGCAGTATATAAGCATCTGCTAAGAAATAAAACAAGTGAGCATCTTCCAGCGATTATCAATCGTGCTATACAATTCCATGATCCAGTAGGAATGGTGCAGGGATAATTTCAGCTTTTAGAAGAGAAGGATGGACTAAGGGACACAGAAACTCTCTTTCAACACAACTTTCTATCGTCTGTGATCCAATGGTTCCGACTGTGGGGCTCCCACTTTAGAAACAAACACAGGCAGCCTTAGCAAACAATAACATTAGAGATTAACACGTACTTCAAGTTTTAAGTTAATAAGAACCCAAAGAGTTTATATTCCAGAGCCACTGCTGCTGTTCAGTTGCTCAGTCGTGTCTGATGCTTTGTGATCACATGGTCTGCAGCACGCCAGGCTTTCCTGACCTTCACCACCTCCCAGAGTTTGCCCCAGTTCACGCCCACTGAATTGGTTATGCCATCCAACCATCTCCTCCTCTGCCATCCCCTTCTCTTCTTGCCTTTAATCTTTTCCAGCATCAGGGATAATGTACTTTTAAAAACATACAACATTTAAAAAAATTCTTTCTTATTGACACAAACATAATTAAGGAGTGGAAAATTTCACTCGCACGCCTGGTGGCAAATAGCTGACATTCTTAAACTCTCATTCCCTAAATCAATGTCTTCTAATATATTTCCCTTTAATCACCAAAGCTGTACTGAATTAACTTCTCAAATACTTCTTAAAACACACCATTGCTGAGTTAAGATCAAATTTCCTTCTCCAGCTAAGTAAATATGTGCCTTTGTAATATAGCCATAGTTTCTCCAATACTCATACATCTGACTAGTAAAACAATACCTAACAGAGTCATGAAAATCAAAAGAGGTAATAATGAACAGTACTTCATAAACTGCTAAGAATTATATAGGACTGAGTTTCTCACAAACTATCCTTGGAACACTAATATGAAGAATGCCAATAGGTGTTCTGTGAATACCAAGCTGTACAGTGTAATAAGGTGCTTACCATACCTACTTTAAGGATATACGCAATGAACATAAGCATATTAAAGACTAAGAAGTGTCCTACATTTAACTTTAACTCAGTACTTCTTAGAGGTAATGAGAACTAAGAAANTGCCAATAGGTGTTCTGTGAATACCAAGCTGTACAGTGTAATAAGGTGCTTACCATACCTACTTTAAGGATATACGCAATGAACATAAGCATATTAAAGACTAAGAAGTGTCCTACATTTAACTTTAACTCAGTACTTCTTAGAGGTAATGAGAACTAAGAAATCATTCTACTTGATTTATGGAAATTCAGAAAACTACTGCAAAATAAACCATAAAATATCAACTATGATGTTAGCTATCAAATTTTTTTTCCCTGAAAAACAGTATTACTAAATGGAAGGAGATATGAACTTAAGCGAACTCCTGGAGATGGTGAGAGGCAGGGAAGCCTGGTGTGCTGTAGTCCATGGGTGGCAAAGAGCTGGACATGACTTGGCGACTAAACAACCACAAAACGGAAAGAATATAAAAAATATTAATTACTGCCTTCTTTAGAAAACACTCAAATTGTTTTATCAAAATATCCTCTTTAACGGATTTTCACATTGCTCTGAAGAATATAATATGCTATAACAATTCAAGGAAATATTCTTCTTNCTGGACATGACTTGGCGACTAAACAACCACAAAACGGAAAGAATATAAAAAATATTAATTACTGCCTTCTTTAGAAAACACTCAAATTGTTTTATCAAAATATCCTCTTTAACGGATTTTCACATTGCTCTGAAGAATATAATATGCTATAACAATTCAAGGAAATATTCTTCTTTAACTGGTAAAATCACTCCAAATAACACATTGGCAAATAACTTGAAATTAAGTCTCTGATTTGCAAATGGATATCATAAGTATTGTCTATTTTTAAAACTTAATGAAAATCAAAGGCCACAACCAAAAGGGCTGGAAGCTGTTGGATCTATTTCNGAGCTGACTCATTGGAAAAGACTCTGATGCTGGGAAAGATTGAGGGCAGGAGGAGAAGGGGATGACAGAGGATGAGATGGCTGGATGGCATCACCAACTCAATGGACATGAGTTTGGGTAAACTCTGGGAGTTGGTGATGGACAGGGAGGCCTGGCATGCTGTGGTTCAAGGGGTCGTAAAGAGTCGGACACAACTGAGCAACTGAACTGAACAGAACTGAGTAAAGTATCTATGGCCATATTTCAGACAATTAAAATGACGCCTCAAATAAGCTCACCAGGAACATTTCTTTATATATTTACAGTATTTTAGCATTCCTGAAGGAATAAGCATCCTATCTTATTAATAGGATAACTTTCTAATTTCTGACTTACTAATCTCACATTTTTCCTATGGCAAATCAGAGCAAAAGCACTGGCAGAAATGGAAATGTTTTAATTCCAATTTGATAATTAGACATACCAGTGTTCAAATACACTTACAAAGTTAGAAAAATATAAGCATTAATTACGCTTATCAATTTTAAGACATACATTTTACAACCAAACCCTTAAACCAAAAATATGAAACTGTCTTATTATGCCTATCCCAAAGAAAAAAGAATTCAAAGTTAAAGAAAATATTTTGATTTTTCATGAAGTGTATATTAGACCTGACAAGTTTGATTAATTTAATCTGTCCTCCGTTTCCATCATTATCAGTTTGTCATTGAGAGGGTTATTTTTACATTGTGGCATTATCTTTAAAATTTAGTATTTTAGTTACCTTGGTTAATGGGAAAGTCACTGATATAGAAAACAGCTGTTCTAAAATCAAATAGTCCATAATTTTTTCCTATGGTAAATATAGTGTAAAGCGAAGTCGCTTAGTTGTGTCCGACACTTTGAGACCCCATGGGCTATAGCCTACCAGGCTCCTCCCTCCATGGGATTTTCCAGGCAAGAATACTGGAGGGGTTGCCATTTCCTTCTCCAGGGGATCTCGCCAATCCAGGAATCAAACCCACGTCTCCCACATTGCGGGCCGACGCTTTACCATCTGAGCCACGCTGAGGGCCAAATATAGTGTAGTAAGTATAATTACAGGCTTCCCTGGTGGCTCAGACGGTAAAATNTACTGGAGGGGTTGCCATTTCCTTCTCCAGGGGATCTCGCCAATCCAGGAATCAAACCCACGTCTCCCACATTGCGGGCCGACGCTTTACCATCTGAGCCACGCTGAGGGCCAAATATAGTGTAGTAAGTATAATTACAGGCTTCCCTGGTGGCTCAGACGGTAAAATGTCTGCCTGCAATGCGGGAGACCTGGGTTCAATTCCTGGGTCAGGAAGATCCCCTGGAGAAGGAAATGGCAATCCACTCCATAGTCCATGGGGTCGCAAAGAGTTGGACACGACTGAGCAACTTCACTTTCACTTTCAAGTATAATTAACTCTTTCTTCAAAGATCCAGGATATTCAATTTTACTATTTTTTTAAACAATAAATTTCATGTCTCATTTGAAATACTTCAGCCCTAGATCTGGAGATGGAAAAGATGGTATTAAATCTACACTAACCTCAGATTAGATTCTGAAGTTGACTTCTCAGACCTAACATTGAACTACTTTAATGTATCATTCAGTATTCCCTTTAAAAAATATCTAGCTAAAACATCTCATTATGCATATCAGTTAATACCGGTGTTTTAACTTACTGCTCTTTCAACGTAAGACACAACTGTTAATTTATTCAACCAATATTTAGGAAATGTCTATTCTGTACCAAGCCCTTTCAACCTAATACACCCTTTAATTTCACAAATGCAAAAAAAAAAAAACCTACATGAAACTACAGAAAAGTAGATTACTCCAGATTTAAGCTTAAGAAAGTACTGATGAGGCAGTATACCAAGAGAGTTAAGAACCTGGAATTTAATCAAGAGATGTATATAAAAGACCCAGCCTGGCCACTCAGCAGCTGTATATCCTTGGGCAAATTACATACAACTCTAAGCTTCCATTTCTTACTTTGTAACATGACATTATCATCACCTTCCTTAGTTCTAGAAAACTGAAGGGAATAGGTCTGTGAAAAAGAAAAGAGGCAATAGAAGTAACTTTCATGTAAAAAAAAAAGTTCCTGTGAAAGATTTAGTATTTAAATTTTAGATACTCTTAAGCCTTCCAACGGGAGAAGGAAATGGCAACCCACTCCAGTATTCTTGCCGGGAGAATCCTGTAGGCAGAGGAGCCTGAAGGGCTGCTGTCCATACAGTCACAGAGTTGGACATAACTGAAGCAACTTAGCATGCATGCATTGAAGAAGGAAATGGCAACCCACTCCAGTATTCTTGCCTGGAAAATCCCAGGGACAGAGGAGCCTGGTGGGCTGCCGTCTATGGGGTCCACACAGAATCACACATGACTGAAGCAATTTAGCAGCAGCAGCAATGGAAGTAGAATGAAGAAAATAAATATGAACCTAGAGAAATCAATTCAAAATGAAACACATTGACCTAATGTTTTTTTGCTTGTATCCTTTAATAGCTTAAGGACTGAATAGTGAACAGCTCCGAATTTGAAATCCTGGTGCCTCCCTGTATATGTTCAAATACCACTTCCAGCATTTATTCTTCCTGTAATGTTTCCTTTTGCTTTATGTTACCACTAAACTCCTTGAGTTTTGATGCTTTTGAACTGTGGTGTTGGAGAAGACTATTGGAGAGTCCCTTTGACAGCAAGGAGATCAAACCAGTCAATCCTAAAGCAAATCAGTCCTGAATATTCACTGGAAGGAATGATGGTGAAGCTCCAATACTTTGGTCACCTAATGTGAAGAACTGAGTCACTGGAAAAGACCCTGATGCTGGAAAAGATCAAAGGCAGGAAGAGAAGCGGGCAACAAAGAATGAGATGGGTAGATGGCATCATTGACTCAATGGACAAGAGTTTGGGAAAGATCTGGGAATTAGTGATGGACAGGGAAGCCTGGCGTGCTGCAGTCCATGGGGCTGCAAAGAGTTGGACATGACTGAGCGACTGAATTGAAACTCCTTGAGAATAAGGCCATGTTAGATGTGTGTGGCATCTGCTATGGTAGTCACTTTACTATTTATTAGTGAATCTGCATTTATCTCCAAATATACCTTGTTTCCCCCATGTACAAAATCAGGTTACTTCATGGATATAGCACTGAGCCTTATGATTCATGCTATCACAGATGATGCCTCCATGGGCATTTATTCCAATGATAGTAAGACCATAGGAATGAGGGGTTTGAATAACTCAGTTAGAGAAAGGGGAGGAAAGAATTGGGGCATTCTGCCTATTTGTACAGGCATGCCATAAGCAAAGGCAATGTATACCTGACTCACAACACAACCAGCACAGGATAAATGTTAGTGGGAATTGTGTATGTATTTTTGCAATTTTTTTGGCTTTGTAGCTGATTAGGAGTAAGAAATGTATGACTTTTTTAAACCTAATTGCATGTTTGCACAACTATATATAATCAAGCGATATTGCAATACATTTAAACAGTATTAGGAATCTGTAAGAAATGTTTCCTCTTTATTAAGGATCCAGATATTGTTTAATTTGGACGAAGGTTGTTCCAAACTCTCTCTACTCGAACATACATGGGCGGGACTGGAAATCGGGAAGGATGGAAGTGTGTTCCTAGGAAGAGGAACCACAGAGGAAAGGTATCCATGGGGAAAGCATGTGCAGTGTTCAGAGAGAGACAAGGGATCATCGTGGGAAATATGGAAAGGCAGGGCAGACGCCAAACCACAAAGGTTCTTGATTACAAAAGTCATAAACATGGTAATTTTCTGTAAGTAATCACAACTACTACATACTTCTGAGTAGTTACTAGGATCAAGGCTGTCACTCAGAAGCATTAATTTAGAATGAAGGGCAGAAAATGTGTAGGTAGGAAGTTCTGGTAGGAAGAAATTACTACAGTTCAACCTAACATGAAAATGGAAAAAAAAAAAAAAAAACAGATGTGAAATACACACAGAAAAAAGAGGATGCCAAAACTGACACGAATTAGCGACGAGCAACAATACTTCAGTGCTCTTATGTAATATTTCATTCAGACAGAAATATCTGGAAAATAAGAGAATCAACACCTGTGTGGTGTATCCAGCACACTGCTTGAGACATAAAGCACTACAGCACCCTGGATAGCCCTCCCTCATTCATTCCCTCTCTCTCTTCTCAGGAATCACCAGCACTTTGAATTTGATGTTTATCCTCCCCACGCATTTCTTTACACTTTTGCTATATACATTTGTACCTATAAACATATGGTATAGTTCTTAAGATTTTTTTTAACTTTACTTGATTGTGCCATAGACTAGAAAGTTGCTGAGTCGTGTCTGACTCTTGCAACTCCATGGACTATAGAGTCCACAGAACCCTCCAGGCCAAAATACTGGAGTGGGTAGCCATTCCATTCTCCAGGGATCTTCCCAACCCAGGGATCAAACCCAGGTCTCCTGTATTGCATGTGGGTTCTTTGCTAGCTGAGCCACCAGAGAAGCCCTGAGTGTGCCGTAGAGCATACCATTTACAAATTGCATATGTAACTTAACATTGTCACTGAGATTTATCATATATCCACTTTCTCTTTGAGTATTTCATTTGTAGAGCTATTTATAGTACTTCATTTTTAATATAAACTCTTATTAATTTGTTCCTGCTCATTTACTCCTGAATACAAATAATTCTAGTATTTCCAAATTTTGCTTTTACTACTAACAATATTGCAGGAAATATTTTTCTTGGTATAAGTGTTAACACTTTCTCTGGAGTCCGTACTTAGGAGTGAGATTCTTTGGTCTGAGGGATGTATATCTTTACTAGATATGGACAAAACATTACCCCAAATGGTTCTGCCCTGATGCTCCCACCGACAGTGTACAAAAGTTGTCCAGCTCAGTATTTGGTGTTGCCTGATTCTAATAAGTGTGAGATGGTGTCTCGTTTTAATTTGCGCTTCCACAAAACATATGCTATGTTTTCCCCCCACTGTGTCTAGAGTGCATATGTCATCAATGTTAACATGAATGAATTAATCAGTCTTCCCTACTACAATTTGCAATGCTTTTTCTTCTTGTATAAGAAAGTCTTCTATACTTTTGTTAAAAGTTCTTAAGTTGTGTATCCCGAAGGCACATATAACTAAGTGAATATAAAATATCAAGTCATAGTTTACATGATCTAACAATTTAAACAATTCTAAAGCATAAAGAAGGCTGAAAGCGAAATTAGCTCAGTTGTGTCCAACTCTTAGAGAACCCATGGACTATATACAGTCCACGGAATTCTCCAAGCCACAATACTGGAATGGGTACCCTTTCCCTTCTCCAGGGGATCTTCTCAACCCAGGGATCGAACCCAGGTCTCAGACTGCAGGAGGATTCTTTACCAGCTGAGCCACAAGGGAAGAGCAAGTTCTCAGAGATGGTGCAGGACAGGGAGGCTTGGCCTGTGCAGTTCATGGGGGTCACAAAGAGTTGGACACGAGTCGAACAAGACTGAGTGACTGAACTAAACTGTATCAATCTCAAGACTGAACAGTTCAGAACATAGGAGACAATGAATAGGACTGACAGAAAGATTAACAGAAAGCAATTTTGTTGTCTGAAACTAAACAAATAATTTTCTTATACTGGATATATATAAAGGATTCAGAAGCAACGTCATATATTTTTTTCAACAGTCTGACAGCCCTCCTCTTTGCTTTGCTAAGAAGCAGGCTCAGTGACCCTGCACTCCTCTCAACCACAGCTGCCTGGACCTAGAAAGAGTGAGCACTGGAACAACACGAGGCCCGATCATCACCCACCAAAGACCTGTGACTCCAGAGCCTGAGGCAAAAGCTGTGACAGGCAGATCAGATCCATCTAGTTTTCGAAAACTAATTAAGGGTTTGACAGAATGTGGTCCACTGGAGAAGGGAATGGCAAACCACTTCAGTATTCTTGCNGTATCTATCAGCACAAATGCCAGTTTACATTTAAGAGTATGAGATATATCATTACATATAAAATTAAGAGAAATAGAGAGCCAGGAAGGAAGAAAAAACTTTGTGAATATGTTATGTCCAAGAAAGTTGAAGAATGTGTCTTTTATAAAGTCTCTTTACTGAAGCTGTAACAGCAGACTGTATTAAAGTATCAAAGTATCATGGACCTATATCATATAATCCATTACTAATGGAAGAAATGTATTCAAAAGACTAATAACACAAATGCTCTGGCTAAATGCTTCCTTAAGGCCACATATCAAGTTTTAAAAATTTAATTATACTAAACTAAAGCTTGAAATCACAACAAATGTAAATGAACAGTATGAAAATGATACCTATACACAATTAAAAACCAACTTCTCTTCAATCACACTATCTATGTGGAAAACACATGACAACTAATTACACCCCTATATTTGCGCTTAAAATGTTCTAGTAAATAAGCTGATTAACTTGATTGCAAACTTACCCACATAATATTTAATAGTCAGAAACATCAAAAAATCTAAACACTTAATCTTAACTTAGATGTCTTCCCGGGTGGCTCAGCCGGTAAAGAGTCTGCCTGCAACGTGGGAGACCTGTGTTCAAATCCTGGTTGGGAAGATTTCCCTAGAGAAGGAAATACCAATCCACTCCAGTATTCTTGCCTGAAGAATACCGTAGACAGAGGAGCCTGGTGGGCTACAGTCAATGGAGTTACAAAGAGTCCAACACAACTAAGTGACTAACACACACACACACACACACACACACAAACAATCTTAACTTTCAGAATTCAGACAAAATCATTATGCCAAATTACTTTTTAGAATATTATGATTCTTAATAAAGTTCAACTCTCAACTTATTCCCCCATGTATAGGAACCCATTTTAGAAATTCTTCATGGCTATGTTTATTCGGAAAAAATAAACTGCATACCTGACATTGCATACCTGACAGACTCATTCTGATGTTTGACTTTTCTAACACTTTTGTTTTTTAAAATAACATTTGTCCACTAATGAACAAAAACATCCAACACACTCAAATGTAATTCAAACTCCACACAAGTCTATGAATCACACAAAGCTTAAGTTCTGCTGACTGACTGTCAAAAGCTAGCCACTACGAAGAGTCTGTTAAGAGTTTCGTATTTTTCAGACTCATTCTTTATATACTGCTTACTTCTTAGATTAGAGCTTCAGTTACTTTGGATGTGACTGCAAGAACTACAATGGGCTACATGTGTAGATGACAACTTCTCTGGGAATTAGTTCTGAAATACCATGTGTACAGTATAAGTCACTGTGGAGCTCATTACATATTTTCTGCTCTGAAAGTTTTTGAACAGCTTTTGGCAAAAAAGCAGTAAAATTCAACTTGACGTATAAAATGCAATCATCCAGAACAAAGTTAAAATGATCTCTACTACAAACGGTAAGACAAATGTCAGAGTGGAAGAAACCCAGAACCCAGTTTTTAATACTTAAACTTATAACAAGCCAAAAATAACCATATTGCTCTTATCTAACAGTAAAATGCTTAAAGAATGCTTTCTCTACTTTAATTAATACCAGCTTCCCAAAGATTTTTCCATTCCCAAATACCTAAATGCAGGCCATAGGGTTGGCATTCTATAAATATTCGTTGAATGAATTTACATATGTTTCATAAGAACCAGATGTCCTAGCTAACTTAAAGTAAGCCCAGCCAGCTAATGATACTATAATGAAAACAGAAGTCATTGAACATTTATGCTATATTTAATCACATTTTGTAAGTGAAAGTCAGTAAACATTAATGTGACAGATAAGTTTTCTGAGACCAGAACTCCCTTCAAGGGCAGGGGAAAATGTGGTGTATGTGCATACAGATTAGGAAAGCTGAGGTTATAAAAGTGGCAATGGCTATAAACCTCCTCAGACTTTATAACCATCTTTTATTTACTTCTAACAAAGGAATTTCATCATGAACTTTACCAGATAAAAATGTTCATGAAAAATTATAAGGTCACATTCAACCTGACCTAAACAATTATATCATCAAAAGAAGAAATCCACTGTAAAAATTCTTGCTAAACACACAGAAGATTCATTATCACTAATTATAGTTTTTGATCACTTTCCAGGAAGTACATGCTTCCATGTAAGACAGTATCAAGTAGTTTTTTTCAAAATGCACTACTAAAACAAGACTCCAGATTAACAATAAAAGTTGACAATAAAATGGTTAAGTGGTAAGAATTATACAGGACTCCCTTAGTGGCTCATAGATAAAGAATTCACCTGCCAATGCAGGAGACACAAGAGACACGGGTTCGATCCCTGGGTCAGAAAGGTTCCCTGAAGAAGGAAACAGCAACCCAGTCCAGTGTTCATGCCTGGGAAATCTCATGGATAGAGGAGCTTAGTGGGCTCAGTCCATGGGGTTGCAAGAGTCAGACATGACTTAGCGATAAAACAACAAGCATTATACATGTATGTACATATATGTGAATGCAAAAAACATAATGAGTGCTTACTTTGAGCAAAGTGCTCTTTTAAATACTTTATTGAGAAGATTATGGCAGGCTTCAAGAATGTGGCAAAGACAGGATAAGTCTTGCAAAATGTGTACATATGGATAAATGGGAACAATCCAGGAGGATCACCTACTCAAGGAATTTGCTTCTCCAAGTATGGTCTGGGCTGTGGATCAGCAGCCAAGGGATCCACTCTGAGCTTGTGAGAAATGCAGAAACTCAGATCCCATCCCAGACCTACTGAATTAGAACCTACATTTTAAAAGATTCCGACTTACCTTTTTCTGCTTAAGAAGAGCTGCTTTAATAAAATAAAGGTGAGCACACATGGAGCAGCAAGAACTCACAATTAGGACAGTA
Organism: Neotragus moschatus; assembly: GCA_006410615.1. Taxonomy (NCBI): domain Eukaryota; kingdom Metazoa; phylum Chordata; class Mammalia; order Artiodactyla; family Bovidae; genus Neotragus; species Neotragus moschatus. Next base: position 439,295 of record SJYA01000615.1, on the reverse strand, counting down.
GCGGGAAAAAAAAAACAGCTTCAGAGCAGGAAGGTAAAGGACAATAGAGAATGTAACATGAGAAATATTTTAAAATTTTTTGTGGTTTTTTTCCTCTTTCACATTTACATGAATAACGGGAAAGAGGCAGAAAAGGGTTCACTAGTGTCATCATCAAGACAGAAATGGGTGAATACACACGGCGTACTTTCCAGGTATCACACAGCAGAGACTGCAACCCTGGCAGCCACAAGGCACTCAGTGGTCTGGGAGCAACTGCAAAAGGCATATGGGGACAAGGGAGGTACGCAGTCATCTCTGTGCTGATCTTCTCTTTGAGCCCACGTTTCAGGCGTGAATGGGATGTCAGAGAAGAGACTGCTAAAGGCAGAGGGGCTTATTTGGGACCCTGGGAGAAGAAAGTCACCTAAGACAGCAACACATCCAGGCAGCCTGGTGGTGTGACTACGGAGAGAACACGTGAGTTTGTCTCCCTCCAGCACCTTGGCATCTCCACAGCATCGATGCCACACAGAACCTTCCACATGCTTGAGGTGACTAGAGAAGGCAGAGCTCTCAGGGGGCTCACAGCTTAGCTACCACATTCTGGCTCTGCAACAAAGGGCTGTGTGGAAAAGGGGAGACCAGGAGGCCCACAGCACCACTAGAGACAGGGGACAGCCTCGGCAGTGACACGGACTGTCCTGGCTGTGATTCAAGTGAGGCACAATGGACAAGCACGGGTACCCCCACTTCAGCAGTGGGTGCCAGCGGGCAGGAAGCAAGCTGTCTGCCACGGTCATGGCACAATGGAAGTGGATGAGGATCCCCAGAAGACCCTGCCCACTGGGCTCGCGCACACACACACACACACACACACACACACACACACACACACACAGAGACACACACACACACANAGGCACAATGGACAAGCACGGGTACCCCCACTTCAGCAGTGGGTGCCAGCGGGCAGGAAGCAAGCTGTCTGCCAGGGTCATGGCACAATGGAAGTGGATGAGGATCCCCAGAAGACCCTGCCCACTGGGCTCGCGCACACACACACACACACACAGACACACACACACACACACACCCGCCTCAACCTAAGCAGAGACCGCATAAGTGAAGGGTAGAGGGAAGCAAAAAGAGAGAGAGAGAGAGAGCACATGAATGAAAGAAACCATAAATATTCAAATTCAAGGTTGCTGGATGGTAAAAAAAAAAAAAAAAAAAAGTAAGGCAGGAAAATACCTAGAAAATAAAGTCAATGGTGATTTTGACTAATTAGGTGTGAGAACAAATAAAAAGTGAAGGACTGGTGGTGACAGGAACTAAGAAGAAGGAAACAGGAAGAAAAAGTGGTTTAGTGAGTGGAGGGGAGATGATGCTTCCAGTTTTAGAACACCATGTTCGGTAAACGAGAAATAAACCTGCCCTCTGCCCTCAGTTCGCAAAACTGAGAGGAAAACTGCAGCCAATACAGGGTGCCCAGGATTCACACAGGCCATGTATTGGTTAATAGACACTCACACAAAAAGACGACAAGACTACAATCTACTTACAATGAGATACAATCAAGACACTACAAGTAGCTGCAAAGAGACTGTGAAGTTAGTATTAACAAAAGTGATTTTTTAAGACAAAAAATACAGTAATAAACTATTTTTAAAAAGATTAGAAAGTTTTCTAGAAATAAAATTGTCATCATTAGAAGTAAAAAAAAAAAAAACACATATGTTACAAGGCACATTAATTTATTACTGAATTGAGAACGTAAACTAGATTATCTAAGTAGCATACAAAAAAGGATGAAAAAAAAAAACAAACAAACAGGAGAGAGGTTAAGACATGTGGAAGTTAGAATGAGAAGCCCAGACTAATTATAAAAGAAACTTCAGTGAACAGAGCAAAGTCACAAGACATTATCTCTTTTAAAAAGATACTGGTGTGCATTCCATGAGCACTTGTATAATTTCCAATAATTCTGTATCACTAGAAAAGTTCACAATTTTAAAACATAAAGCAGCTTAAATACTGAATTAAAAGTGAAAATGATGGGAATATAGCCTAGTATTTTGAAAAGTTTAGATGACAAAATATGGGATGAAACATTATTAAAGGAGTATATGATTTTATTACTTTTAATTTTTGTCTGGATTTTATTGCTTTTAATGCCAGGCATGACTTGATAATATTTATGGAACAGGACACAGGAGACTTTAAGGAAGTGTGAAGATGGCAGAATCAGAGCGGATGGGAACGTCCTGTATGCCATGAGAGGATGAAGGAGTTGAAGCCGGTGCGGAGCCCTGGCCTTGAGCTGGGAGAGCACCATCTCATCATTTCCAGCAACCCCATTGACCAGCATCACCACTTTGTACTGTCTCAACACATCTCTGGCAGGCACGCGTTGGTCTGGTTGTTAGGGACACTAACGCGCTCAGTTTGCAAAAATTCAGTGGATCAAATTTTTAAATTGCATAGAAATATGTTATTCTTGAAAAGATTAACTTCAACACTAATAATCAGAAGGCAGTTTTCTTCTCCTACTACATCAAATTGATCTTGTATGGTTTACTTACAGGTTCCATGCTTCTTAAATAAATCAAAGGCATGTGCCCAAACAAGAAAAAATATATTGTAGATTAGATAAGTATATTATCAGGATAAAAAAAAATCTGGTAGAAACCTCAAATAGGTTAAATAGGCACAGTAAACAGAACAATTCCAGGTAATTCAAGGTTAAGTCTTAAAGGACTTCTTCGAAAAATTATTAAAATGCGTAAGTACTGTAACAAATTTAATGTTTCATTGTTTTTATTCCAAGGTTATGACCACTTTTCAAGAGATGCTGCTTCTCTCTTAAAAATAAATTCATTTTAATTCTGGAGTTTTATTAGGAATCTACTTGAGTTAGCAATACAGGAAGTTTCAGAAAAGTTCTAAAATTTGCGGGAAATAATCATAAACTTCAGTGATAAATGACATATTCATTTGAATCAACTCAAATTATGTTTCATAATTTATATTAACAGCTATGTTTTATTTTTAAGAAAGACAAAAGGAAAGTTTGCCAGAAATTGCTGCATTTATTCTATGGATGGGTAATAAAATGGAGAGACAATTACCTCTAAATCATTTGTAAAGTTTTCTATTTACTCAAACTTCACTCTCTACAGAATTCTTAACCTAGCACAAGTATTTAGCTGGTCTATTGCCAGTGGGGAGTCTGTTAACAGAAATCCAAGTCCCAGAGGGAAGCTGAGGTGGGATTGGAAACTAGTAATTATGACTGATTTTATACTTCTTCAGCTACGTACACACCCTTTGCTAAGAAGAGTCAACAAAAAGATTTAATATTTGTGACCATAAATGGATCGAACTGCAAGGAGGCAGGGAGCGAGGGCTGACCCCACGGAGTCTCTGAAGTATTTATAACAACAGCTTATACCAATACTTATGAAGATGTGTGTGCCATGAACAACTGCTCTAAGTACTGTCGATGCATTACCTTACTTTGTCTCCCAGCCCTATAGGATAGCAATACTTACCGCCTGGAATCTATAGGAAACTGAGGCTTACAGAACTGGATGACTTGCCCAAGGTCTTAAAGAAAACATTTTCCTGCCCAAATTCTCGGTCACCCACCTTTCCCAAGTGGAGAGTCTTCCTACAGAACAACCACCACCACAGCTTGTCCATTTAGGGATACAACAAACCCTTGGAGGAATAAAAGTCCTTATATGTGGAAAAAGTAAGAAAAGTAAACTACAGATGGCAAAGTCTCTTCTAGATTGTAGGTTTAGGTACAATACAACGCTTACAGCTGACAGAATCCAAAGTCCCTCAGAACGACATGAAGGCACCGGCAGATCTGGAACCACTTGATTCCTGAGATGCATGCCGCAGGCACTCTCATCTCACAAGGTCAACAAGGCAGTCCCCTCCCCCGGGGTCTCTTCCACAACTTCCCTAAGGAGACTAAATTCTCCCAAGGAGTTAGCAAACCTAAGGAAAAATACCAAATGCTACCAAATACCAAATGCCACCAGTAACAATTTTCACCAGATGAAGGCCAGCAAGGCATAAAGAACCCACTGGTGAGCTTCTGAGCAGCCCTGCTGGCTCCTGCAAGCCAAAGTTACCCACCGGCGTATCATCCTGTAGGATAGATACGGTTGTGAGAGTATATTTAATGTCTTGTTGCATTACTGTATGCATTTCAAGAAAGCATTCAAAACAACGCATTCAAATAGTATGTGAAGTAGCAATGTAACAATCCTGTTAAAAACAATGTGTTCACAAAGACCTACTGTGTAGCACAGGGAACTCTGCTCACTGTCATGTGGCAGCCTGGATGGGAGGGGACTTTGGGGCAGAATGGATACATGTATATGTATGGCTGAGTCCCTATGCTGTCCACCTAAAACTATCACAGCACTGTAAATTGGTTATACTTCAGTAGAAAACAAACAGTTACAAAAATGTATTCAGAATATACAAACAAAAAATCACATTTCACTCCACTACTTATCAAGAGTCAAAATATTTTTCTGATCATGTAACAAGAATTCGGTCGTCTATGTTATTTTTTTAGAACTGTTAGAAATAACATAGTAGGTTCTATCTAGTTACTCTTAACTAGCAAGNCTTAAAACTATCACAGCACTGTAAATTGGTTATACTTCAGTAGAAAGCAAACAGTTACAAAAATGTATTCAGAATATACAAACAAAAAATCACATTTCACTCCTCTACTTATCAAGAGTCAAAATATTTTTCTGATCATGTAACAAGAATTTGGTCATCTATGTTATTTTTTTAGAACTGTTAGAAATAACATAGTAGGTTCTATCTAGTTACTCTTAACTAGCAAGGTATTATGGAGAAGGCAATGGCACCCCACTCCAGTACTCTTGCCTGGAAAATCCCATGGACGGAGGAGCCTGGTAGGCTGCAGTCCATGGCATCGCTGAGAGTTGGACACAACTCAGTGACTTCACTTTCACTTTTCACTTTCATGCGTTGGAGAAGGAAATGGCCACCCATTCCAGTGTTCTTGCCTGGAGAATCCCAGGGATGGCGGAGCCTGGTCCGCTGCCGTCTTTGGGGTCGCAAAGAGTCGGTCACGGCTGAAGCGACTTAGCAGCAGCAAGGTATTAAACATAAATAGGGATACAACAGGCCAAAATTCACTAATTTACCCAAAGCACAAGGATAATATGTTGACTTTTTCCCTTCAAAAGACTATTACTCAAAATGAATCATTTAACTGGTTACTCATTAATTAATGCTTATGAAAAGACAGTGTGTGTCACCTCAGTAGCTAATAAGCCATACAGGGTTCACACTCTGATGAAACCAATCCGCCTGTAGAGATGAAACCAACACAAAAGTAAATGGACAAGATGATTTCAGAATGGTGTCACTTGGAAGGGAGAGGAAAGAAGACTGAATGGTCCAGAAAAACTTCACTGAAGAGGAGGCAAACAAAGGAAAAGTCTTCTTCATTCACACTACGTCTCCACTGAAATACCGCAAGTTCAATACGGAGCACCAGAAACTGGCGGTTTCGCTGTTATCCTAACAGTTAAGTAAATTACAAGGGACCAAAGGATATAAAATTACTAACATTATGCATCCCTAAAGGTAAACATGAGACATCAGTGAGGGTATCTGGAAGTAGAGTGTTGCTACCACAAACACTAAAAATGTGGAAATGGCTTTAGAATTAAGCAATGGGTAGAAGCTGAAAGAATTTTGAGGAGCAGGAAAAAAAACAAGCCAAGATTTGCCTGGACATGCTTTTTAAAATACAGATACTAATGGCTCCCCTGGTGAGACTCAGAAGAAAGTGAGGAAGATGGCAGAGAAAACTAAATATCATCACGAACAGACTGTCAATAAACAGGTGAATGTAACATGTGCTGCTGCTGAGGATGTGGATGGAAAGGAGGAACGTATTATTAGAAACTAGAGGAAAGGGAACCCTTGTTACGTCATGGCAAAGCATCAGTGAATTATGTCCTGCAGTTGTGTGGAAAGCAGAGCTTGTGAACTATAAACTTGGATATTTAGACAAGAAGGTTGGCAAGAAAACTGCTGAAGGTGCAACCTGTTTTTCTCTTACTGGTTATAGGAAAATAGGAGAGAAAAAAAGTACAAAATGAAAGAATGCTGTCAGATCACCATCACACAGACAAGAAACAGGCTGATAAAAACGGTGCTGCTTTTCCTTGAAAAGAAAGGATGAAAATTGAAGGGCGGAGTCCAGAGGCCACAAAGTGAAGCAGTCACCAAGAGTGTTCGTAGGCCTTGAAACCTAGTTTGCAAAGTGTATGGAACCGAATACACAGGCCTTTTTCTTTCCACTTTATCCCTTTTTGAATGAGAATGACTATTACTGGTATCCTGATACTTTTGAACTGTGGTGTTGGAGAAGACTCTTGAGAGTCCCTTGGACTGCAGAGAGATCAAACCAGTCAATCCTAAAGCAAATCAGTCCTGAATATTCACTGAAAGGACTGATGTTGAAACTGAAGCTCTAATACTTTACCCACCTGATGCGAAGAACTGACTCACTGGAAAAGACCCTGATGCTGGAAAAGACTGAGGGCAGGAGGAGAAGGGGACGACAGAGGATGAGATAGTTGGATGGCATCACCTACTCGATGCACATGAGTTTGAGCAAGCTCTGGGAGTTGGTGATGGAAAGGGAAGTCTACCGTGCTATAGTTGATGGGGTTGCAAAGAGTCAGACACGACTGAGTGACTGAACTGAACTGATGCCTGTTTTATAAGCTATGCATTCTTACTATATTCTCGGAGCAGATAATGTGTTTTCTAGTTTCACAGGTTCACAGATAAAAAGAAATTTGGTTCCAGTATGAATTACATGAAGATTCTCACCCTTACCAAAAGTAGATTCTAAGATCTGGATGAGATTTCCGGTGTTGAATTGATGCCGTAAGGGGCTGAGACTTTAAGGAGATCAAACCAGTCCATCCCAAAGGAAATCAAACCTGAATATTCACTGGAAGGACTGATGTTGAAGCTGAAGCTCCAATACTTTGGTCACCTGATGCGAAGAGCCAACTCATTGGAAAAGACCTTCCTTTATGCTGGGAAAGATTGAGGGCAAGAGGAGAAGAGGGTGACAGAGGATAAGATGGTTGGATGGCATCACCACCTCAGTGGACATGAATTTGAGCAAACTCCGGGAGACAGTGGAGGACACCAGTCTGGTGTGTTGCGGTTCATGAGGGTGCAGAGTTGGACACGACTTGGTGACTGGATAGCAACAACAACTGTTTTTGCATGTGGGACAGACATGAATCTTTGGAAGCCAGAGGGCAGATTATAGTAGACAGAATACCATTCCTCAAAGATGCCCATGCTCCCAGCCCCTGGAATCTATTAGCATGTTATCCTATAAAACAAGGAACTTTGCAGATGTGATTCAAGGCTCCGCTTGAGATAAGGCTGTTATCCTGGATTATTTGGGTGGGCCCAAAGTGATCACAAAGGTCCTTATAGGTGAAGGAGGGAGACAAGGGAGTGATGCTACATGAGAAAGACTCCACTGCTGGCTTTGAAGATGAAGACGAGGCCATGAGCCAATGAAAGCAGGTAGTCTCTAGACAGAGGTTGGATTCTCTTCCACAACCTCCAAAAGAAAAGTAGCCCTAACAACATCGTGATTTGAGTTTGGTATAAGGCTCTGACCTACAGAAAGTAAAGGTAATAAACTGTGCATTGTTTTAAGCCAGTAAGTTTATGGTAATGAACATTCACTTTAAAATTATTTTGTCCCATTTCTGTTAAGATTTTTAGCCCCACTTCTGTTAAGGTTTTTAATTAGTATTTAACAAATTATAACAGAATGCAGCCTAAGCACTACAAAATCAGGTGCAGTTGACTTTAGCTTATTCAACTCAAATGCCATCTGGGATCCAGTTTCACACTCTAGGATGTCAGACACTGGGTCACTACAAGCCATGACAAAAAAACACAACTTAGAAATATGACAAATACATCAGGTCCTCTCATGTAAATTTGTGGTAAACTGAATTTTCCAAGGTAGAGAGAAGTGCATAACAAAATACAAATTAAGATTGTGGTTGGACACTCAATTGTTGTCTTAAAACTCCTAGCACTCTTTTCAAGGTTTCAATATCTTCCACCACATCCTATAATATGGGTATCATATTTGAATGCAGAGTTCCAAAGAATAGCAAGGAGAGATAAGAAAGCCTTCCTCAGCGATCAATGCAAAGAAATAGAGGGAAACAACAGAATGGGAAAGACTACAGATATCTCTTCAAGAAAATCAGAGATACCAAGGGAACTTTTCGTGCAAAGATGGCACAATAAAGGACAGAAATGGTATGACCTAACAAAAGCAGAAGATATTAAGAAGAGGTGGCAAAAATACACAGAAGAACTATACAAAAAAGATTTTCATGACCCAGATAACCACGATGGTGTGATCACTCAACTAGAGCCAGACATCCTAGAATGTGAAGACAAGTGGGCCTTAGGAAGCATCACTACGAACAAAGCTAATGGAGGTGATGGAATTCCAGTTGAGCTATTTCAAATCCTAAAAAATGATGCTGTGAAAGTGCTGCACTCAATATGCCAGCAAATTTGGAAAACTCAGCAGTGGCCACAGGACTAGAAAAGGTCAGTTTTCATTCCAATTCCAAAGAAAGCCAATGCCAAAGAATGTTCAAACTTCTGCACAATTGCACTCATCTCACACGTTAGCAAACTAATCCTCACAATTCTTCTACTAGGCTTCAACAGTATGTGAACTGTGAATGTCCAGATGTTCGAGCTGGATTTAGAAAAGGTAGAGGAATAAGAGATCAAATTGCCAACATCTGTTGGATCATCAAAAAAGCAAGAGAGTTCCAGAAAAACATCTACTTCTGCTTTATTGACTATGCTAAAGCCTCTGACTGTGTGGATCACAACAAATGGTGAAAAATTCTTCTAACAATGGGAATACCAGATCTGCCTCCTGAGAAATCTGTATGCAGGTCAAGAAGCAACAGTTAGAACTGGACATGGAACAACAGACTGGTTCCAAATAGGGAGAGGAGAGTGTCAAGGCGGTATACTCTCACCCTGCTTATTTAACTTATATGCAGAGTACACTATGCGAAATGTCAGGTTGGATGAAACACAAGCTGGAATCAAGACTGCTGGGGGAAATATCAGTAACCTCAGACATGCAGATGACATCACCCTTATGACAGACAGAAAGCAAAGGGGAACTAAACAGCCTCATGATTAAAAGTGAAAGAGGAGAATGAAATAGTTGGCTTAAAACTCAACATTCAGAAAATTAAGATCATGGCATCTGGTCCGATTACTTCATGGCAAATAGATGGGGAAACAATGGTAAACTGTGACAGACTTTATTCTGGTGGGGCTCCAAAATCAGTCGATGGTGACTGCAGCCATGAAATTAAAAGATGCTTGCACCTTGGACGCAAAGCTATGACCAATCTAGAGAGCATATTAAAAAGCAGAGACATTACTTTGCCAACAAAGGTCTGTCTAGTCAAAGCTATGGTTTTTCCAGTAGTTATGTATGGATATGAGAGTTGGACTATAAAGAAAGCTGAGCACCAAAGAATCAACGCTTTTGAACTGTGGTGTTGAAGAAGACCCTTGAGAGTCCCTTGGACTGCATGGAGATCCAAGCAGTCAATCCTCAGGGAAATCAGTCCTGAATATTCACTGGAAGGACTGATGCTGAAGCTCCAATACTTTGGCCACCTGATGCAAAGAACTGACTCATCTGAAAAGACCCTGATGTTGAGAACGATTGAGGGCAGGAGGAGAAAAGGATGACAGAGGATGGGATGGTTGGATCATATTGCGGACTTGATGGACATGAGTTTGAGGAGGCTCTGGGAGTTGGTGATGGACAGAGAGGCCTGGCGTGCTGCAGTCCATGGGGTCACAGAGTCAGACACGACTGAGTGACTGAACTGACTATCACTGATAAATTAACTTCATGTTCTTTATAACTAAGAGTCTAAAAATAAAGAGTAAAAAAATGAGATCTAAGCTTAATAAAAAAAATTATTTTAAGGAATAATACTACAGTATAACAACATAAAAGACCCTCCTCAGATATCCATTGTCATTTTATTGAATTTACCTAACGTGTCAAATAAACATAATGACTGAAAAGTTCTTATTAAAAAAAAAATTGTTAAACCAATCAACTTGCTTTTAGATATCATGCACTTATTGGTTGTCATTTACTTTTACTGTTTCCTTTCTGTTTACATTCCCATCAATACTGAAAATGGCAAAGTATAAGGTTTATATTGCAGGTGTATTCTAGTCCTACACAAGATATTAACATAATTAAGAACTAAATATGGACTTGACAATATAAAAGGTTTGTCAGGACAACTGACAAAGATCCTGTTCCTGAAGTTTCACAATAGTTTGGGAAGCGGATAGGGCATAAGGCGAAATCACGCTGGAAGCCAGAGTGCAAATATGCTTCACCATATGCCAAGCATTCCTGTTTGGAGAAGAATGGTGCCCTGAGCAAAAGAGCACGAGGACAGAGGGAACCTAGGCCTACAAGAAAGCTTTCATTCTACACACAAAGGAGAAGGCAAGAATGGTTTTCTGGAGTTAGTGTGATACCTACTGCAGGCTAGAGGTGAATGAAGAGCAAAGGCAGGAAAGTCTACTGCAACTGGGCTGCCAGAGGCAGAGCAGAACCTGAACTATAAAAAAATGAGAATGAAAAAGAGAAGATACAGAAACATCAGCACTTTCAAAACATACATCACCACCACCTGTGGCTTCTATCACAGTAACTGCTAATACAAAGCATGTGAGGAAGAGAGAAGCAACCTCTGTTGAAATACCAGATCCACTCACTCACTCAAGCAACCTTCTGACATCTAAGATCCTGAGCCAACTCTAAGGAAACAGCTAAAGCAATGCAAAATCAAAAGTTCTGCAATGCCATAATTTCTCAACTAGAGGAGTCACGGGCAAAGTGTAAAGAAAGCAAAGTGATGAACGGTATAGTTCCTCAAAAAGCTCGTCGGTGGCAGGAATGGAAAAACATTCACCAAGTAGAAGAGATCCAGTTCCTCACACCATTTTAAAAAGCTAAAGAAGGAGATAAAAGGTGTGGATTTGCATTTGTTTGTTTGTGGAGATGACTCTGGTGGAGGGAAGGATAATGGATGGAGTGAGAGAGAGTAACAGCTCCAAGTTTCAGAATCCAATAATTTAAAAACAATTTGTAAAAATTTTATTGGCATTATTTTCTACCCTCATATATCATTGAAAATTATCATAAAATATGTAGTAAGTACCCATATGTACAATATAGTCTCGCTGAAACAGGTTTAATGATGATGGTAAACTGTAACATCCTCAAAGATATAACAATAAGATTTTCCCTTATTACAGTCACATATAATGGAAAGAAAACTTTCATTATTAAAATAAGTTTCTTTCTTTAGGATTACCACTCTAATACTAAAGCCTGAAAGCTAAATCTAAAAGGTTGAACCACTTAAACCCTGACCTAATTTTCTTTAGGTCAATTAGACTAGGTCCTCTGTTTTATAAGGCCTAATTCACTGCTCCTAATAAGGACAGTGAAATACCTCTGAGTTTAAAATATATACATTTGTTCCCAATAACATAGACATCCAGTACCAAAAACTTTTTACTGATGTGTGTCTTATACTCGAATCTCTCAACCACTATGTTTAAAATATAATTCTTGCCTTAATAAAAAATGAAATATAATGGACTATTTACTACATCATCTTAAAGGTACCTTATGTACCTTAGGTGTTTTATGCCTTAAAAAAAAAAAAAAAAAAACCTTTGATGAGAAAAAAATAAATAAACAGAAAGAAAACAGGATATAAATGGAATTGACATTGATTATAGGTTACCTAGATACCATTTTATATTTCTAGATGATTCCGTTGCTGCATTTTACATGGAATGATTTAATTGAGCTCTTTACACACTAAGAACTTAAAAAAAAAATCCCCAAAAGAACCAAAGGTCAACACTTCACTGCTAAAGTCAAACTAGGAAAAAGAAATATTTTTTCAAACATTCCCAGAATAAGCCAACATTCTGTTTAAAGGAACTAGAATGTTGGAACTCTGGGCAAAAGGATAGAGGGTAGGATGGGAGTAAGACAAGGAGGAATGCTGGGCCAATAATATGATGCTGTGATGGGATTTCTACAGAGAAAAGGTGTGGGAACAGCACAAGACTAAAGCTAGAAAAGAGAGCTGAAAAAAAATTAGCTACCTAAAGATTTTAAGTCATTTTGAAAGCTTTCTAATGTTATTGGTATGGTGAAACAAAACTTAATTTCTTCTGAAAATCGTAACTGCTACACCTCCCTCAGAGCTCTCACTACAGTTCATGGTAGAGATCCAAACTCAGGTTCTACTCTACATATTCAGTATATATTTTTCAGTCTAGTAGAGCTACTCTCACTTGAGATTAAACTTGCCCCTAGGGCATGTTTGGAAGTTATCTGAGACATTAGTTGTAGGCCAAATATTCTGCTAAGCTTCCTATAAGGCATAACACAGCTTGCACAACAAAGAGACATTCCATCCAAAATGCCAGTAGTGCTAAGTCTGAGAAATACTGATCTCTTCTGAATATAAGCAAACACCAACTCCTTGGACCCTTATCCTTGTCTATTTCTAGTAGATATCTATGTAAAGCATATTACCATACCAGAAGACTCATTTTTTAAGGTTTTAAACAAACATGGTGGATGGCTGGCTCAAACTGAGCGCCACACAATACACTGAAATGATACATCAGAGCAGGAGTGCACAAACTGCTGGAAGAGAACTTTTCAATCCTTTTTCCATTTTTGTCTCAAGCACATTCCATTCGAACGAGGAGCACCTATATGTTTCCATACCAAGGTATGTCCCTTCTGTGTTCAAGATACTAAAAATATATTGCCTTCCTCAAAAGACTATTTCTTATTAATGTAAAAACTTAGGTAAACAGTATGAACTGAGACAGATTTACTTTGGGTAAGGGGAGGTGTGGAAAAACCACCAGGTCTCTAAAATGCAAAGTTATTTCACAGTTTACTTGCAGAATGACTCAGATTATTACTTTTAGTCATGCCAAGTTTGGAGCTTCTAAGCCTACTAGTAATGCAGAAAAAAACCCCACCATTTTTCCTGCACTCATTAAACCAATGAAACAGAAGCTTACTGAAAATAGGCTTGTGCAATAGTACTTATTCTATTATAACTGTTACAAAAATAAAAGCAGTTGCTGCAGTGCAAATAAAGATTCTGAGAAATCTTTCACCTACTTCGCTACCTATAGGTAGGGTGGTGTGGTGTGTTTGCCGGGCGGGGTGGGGGGCGGCAAACAAAAGAAAATCCTAACTCACACATCAAAAATCTTAAACTGTGAATATTTTCCAAATGTATCCCTCAATCAAAATCCTGGATTACTCTTTTCACGTTCCCTTCCTTCAAACAGCTGGAAAAGACCTCCGCAGAGCGTTTTACCACCAGAACAATACTAAGAACAAATAAAAGCCTTGCGTCGACCTGGCAAATCTCATTCATCAGAAGCCCTGGCAGCAGAGGAGAATCCTGTTGTACCGTGTGACCCATTCACACCTTTTACATCGGTTTTACTGAAGCCAGTTACCCAACTTTGGTGGTTCCAATGTCCCCACAGTATTAAAAAAATCCAGCATCCAGCAGAGCCTACTTCCCCTACGCAAGGTAAATGTAATCAGTACTCCTTTAACACTTACTGAGTCGCCATAGGAAGTTCACCAGAAAGACACAATTCAACCCTAAGGAGGCCCCACAAAAGGTGCACTGATTTCACAAAACGTGGCACTCTTGACATCCTCGAGGAAACCACAACCGCGATAGGATGCCTTGTACGCAGGGTTTTAGCGCAGGGGGTGCTTTTCTTTCTTTTTCGCCAATGCCCTTTCATTTTCATAAAGCTGAGCTAACTTAAAAGGGGGCTTCCTTGCGAACCGCTCCTGGGCTCCTGGTGAAATTTCACACCAGGCACGCGAGTGAAGTCTTGCCGCGCCACCGGCGAGTTCTCCGCGGCCAAGGGAGCAAAGAGAAGGGGACCGAGGAGAGGGGCCCCCGCCTCAGCTCTGCGCCGTACAAGCTCGCGCTCCGAAACCATCCTCGGACGCTACACGATGCGCCCTCCGCCGCTTTGGCACGTCCCCTCCGGGTTTCCCAACGCCAAAGAGCCCAGCACAGCCGCGCCCGGCTCTGCCGCCCGACCCTAGGGTTCCAGGCCCACCAGGCGCCCAACCCGGCCGGGCCGTCCTTACCGAGCAGCAGCAGCTTGACCTCGCGCGCCGCCTTCTCGCCATCCTCGCGGAGGTTCCGGTCGATCATCTTACTCCGCTCCACCGCCGCCTTGTCCTCGGCGCTCAGCGTACAGCCCATTGTGCCAGGAGAGAAAGCTGGCTGCCGCTCCCTCCAAATCCGGCGCGCTGCCTCGAAACACAGGTGAATTCTTTCTTTCTGGATGCAGGCGTTCGAATTCCTCCTGACGCCGGCCACGCCACCCCTACCTCCTTCCGAAACTGAGCGAGGGCAGCGCTCTCTGCCGAAGGACGAGCAGCACCGCGCAGCTCTTTTCTACAGTCAGGCTCTACTCCTCGCCTCCCTAGGCGCCCTCTAAGACCAGGTTCCAGGCTCTGGGAACAGCTTCCAGCGGCCTCCTACTGGTGGCCGCGCTGCAGCCTCTAAGAAGCCCAGCTCGCCGAGGCGTCCGCGCGCCGCCGCGTCCCCGCCCCTGCCCGCCCCGCCCGCCGCCCCGCGACCACTCCCAGAGCGCGCGCCCGCGCACGGGCCCTAGGACCTCGCCCCCTTGGATGGGCGCGAGCGCCCGTGCTGCCGCGGACCCTGGCGCCGCACAGCCCGCGAGGGCCGGCCACCCGCGCGCGCGCCCGTGGGAAGCGCCCCTGGGAAGCGCCCAGGGAGCCCCAAACCTCTCGGGGAATTCCCCTACCTGGCTTCCTCCTCGAGAGTGTGATAATTTCTTCCCGTTTACTCACACCCAGGGATGTGTGCGGACCTGGCCCTTGGGGTGCGGGTGGGAGAGCTGCCAAAGTTGGAAACCGAAAAAAATCCAGTCCTGGGCGTTTGAGCATGCCCAGCTCGGGCGGGCGCGCGAGGGTTTTCAAAATGCAAACCCGTGTCAGCGGGCCTTCATGGCGGTGGGAGATAGAGCGAGCTGGTTTGGGAAGGGAGCCATGGAGAAAGCCCAGCGGGTACAGTGTGGAACAGAAAAGTCCGGGGAGGACAAGAGGTCAACTTTCTTCCTTTTTTTTTTTTTTCCTTCTCTCCTCCCTCCTACCATCCATTTTCACGTTCCTTTCCACAAGCAGAAAACATTTTGAAGGATTTCCTCAAACCTGAGAAAATGTGAGACAAAGAATCAAAGAGTATATTTTTAAAATAAGAGCCAACACACCCACACAAACAAACCCGCTCCTCACCGTAACTGACCTCCTCTGGGGCGACATAGAAGAAGCTTCCAAGCCAAGTTCTGCACCAATATTCATGACCATGTTAGTAAATCAGAACCCACTGGGCACGTCATTCTTTATTGCAGGCTTTGGCTTCCTCACCCATAAAATGAGATGGAACTGATCCACGCTATCCTCCATCCTTCCAGCTTTACCTGGCCTGGGAGAAATCACTTCTGTGGGCGTTGGACGCATCGCACCCAGCATGTTATCAATGAGCTTAGGTTTAAGATCTGGTCTCTGTCCCTTGCACTACTACACTTTTCCTTACAGATATCACAGGAAATGTTGGTTGATTATAAGATTGGTTTGGTAGCAAAGAAAACGCCTTTGATGTGTTATATTAGGAAATTGCTCTAACAGAAACCAAAGAGCAACCATTTATAAGTCTTATTTTCTAAAAATAAAAAGTTTGTTTAAAAAAACTGGGCTCGAGTTTTCCAAGAAGATAACGCTGAGTTGATGCTACAGGAAGGATAGCGTTAGAGTAGGTCTCCTAAGGAAGGCCTGGGGCCTGGGAGAGATTGCCAGTTTCCTCCTAATTGGACATGCCCTTTCCTGTTCTACAGAGTCAAACATGCTGGGCTCAAGAACTGCCATTTCAAGAACTGCCTCAACTTTTCCTATGGTCTTTTGTAAGATATCAGCAAAAAGGAGCAAGCTTTGAATTATAATGAATCACCTTTACCCTCTTTGTATTTCTTGGCAGTCTAAATGTTGATGTTCATCAGAAACTCTGGAATTAAAGTTGACAGAGTGAGCTTTCAACATAGTGTTTGCATATTACCATTTTGTATTATCTGTGAGTCTTTTGATTGAAGCATCTTAGCACACATCTGTGTGTGCTAACAATAGGAATTTACTTCTCACAGCTCTGGAGGCTGGGAAATCCAGGATCAAAGTACCAGCCAATTTAGTGTCCTGTTGAGGATTCTGCTCCTGGCTTTCAGATGGCTACCTTCTTGCTGTGCTCTCACCTACAGAGAGAAAGAGCTCTAATCTCTCTAACTCTTCTTATAAGGACATTAATCCCATCATGGGACACCTCCCCCCCATAACCTGCTGAAGGCCCCACCTCCAAATTCCATCTTACTGGAGTGAGGGCTTCAACATATGAATGGCAGGGGCAGGAACACAAACTTTCACTTCATAACAGGGTATGTTTTCTTTAAGAGGAATAACCAGTTAAAAGAGTTAAGTGCAAAGTATATGATGGAAATAAAGAATTTTACCTAATAAAACAAATGGTGTTACCAGCAAGAGGATTTTGTTAGTAGTGCAGATATAAGGTGATAAAAATCATTCAAATTAGTAATTTACATAATTGTGACATTGAAAAACTTGATTCAACAACCTCATCAAGCAGGTGGGACAGATAGTATCAACTCATTTATTTTATAGAGAGTGAAACTGAAATCCAGAGGTTAAAGCAATCTGCTTCAGAGTACTGTTTTACCTTCTGGCTATCATATGTTTTAAACAACTATACTGAGATGTAATTAACATTGCATTTATTTTATCCACTAAAAGTATATAATTCAATGGCTTCTAGTATTCTTGCAGAGTTGTGTGGCCATCACAACAATCAACTCTAATAGAACATTTTCATAACCCCCAAAAGAAACCCCGTGCCCTAAAGTCATTATTCCCCTAATCTTTCCACTGTCCCTCCTACCCCCAGTCCTAGGCAACCAATAATCTACTTTCTGTCTCTATAGATTTACCCATTCTGGACATTTTATATAAAAGGAATCATATACGTGGTCTTTTGCCACTGCCTTCTTTCACTTAGCATAAAATTTCCAAGGTTCATCCATGTTGTAGCATGTTTCATACTTCATATATTTTTTACTGCTGAATAACAACTCATTATCACGTGTTAAGAGAATCAGAGACAATGTTAAAAGACGAATTGGGATACATTCAGCTGAGATCATCTACGTCTTAAAGTAACTCCAAACTGTGTCATAAGGAATAATCAAAGTAACTGGGGATAGTTAATGCAGCAATGAGAAGATACCAAATGGCATGATAGCTCTTTATGAATGACTGAAGAAATATCATAAACCAGAGGCAACAGACATTTTCTGTCTGGATTCAGGGTGGTAGATTTAAGAACTATTGGAAGAAAGCCAATAAACTGTACTTTGAAGTGGAAAAAAAATAAAAGTGGATAATTTCCCCAAAAGGAAATAAGGAACCTCAGAAACTCATTTATACTCAACTAAGATGTAAAAAATCTAGACTGGGTGATCATATATTGGGAAAGATCTAAAGAGATGCTTTTGAAATCTCTTGCAGCCTTGAGATTCCATATTATTCAGAAGTTAAATGGAATTAGTGTGAGAACTGATATTAAAATTCAGAAACTCCTTCTGGCCTCACTTCCTTTCCTACTCATCCTGCCATCAATACACAAGCAAAAGTGGGAAAGGAGAGTTTATGTGAGACATGTTGGCTTAGAGTGTGGATGGATCAGTGTGGGGATATGGAGGAACCAAAGGAGAGAGTCAGGACAACCTGATGTGTATACACACACACACACACACACACACACACACTCTGTCTCTCTCTCTCTCACACACACACACACACACACACGGCACCAGGGTAAGAGGAGACAAAGAGAGACAATAGAAAAGGCAGTGTGTATCTTTGTCTAGCTAAGCTGGAAGCAGATGTGACATGTGGACACATTTCCATTGTTTATATTGAGAGTTCTGCTAAAAAGAAGAGAGTCTGGTTTGGGGACAGGTTATACACACAGAATAGAGGGGTTAGCATGGCATCCATACCTGTCTATAGTTAGAGATAGAAAAACCCCAAGACAAAACCATTTTTATTAGAGATGCGAGAATCTGGGCAAATACTGAAATATGAGAGCTCATGGAATAATTACTGAAATACTCTAAAAGACAATCAGCACCCTTTGGTTTGCAACTTACAGCACCGTGGGGCAGAGNTGTGTATCTTTGTCTAGCTAAGCTGGAAGCAGATGTGACATGTGGACACATTTCCATTGTTTATATTGAGAGTTCTGCTAAAAAGAAGAGAGTCTGGTTTGGGGACAGGTTATACACACAGAATAGAGGGGTTAGCATGGCATCCATACCTGTCTATAGTTAGAGATAGAAAAACCCCAAGACAAAACCATTTTTATTAGAGATGCGAGAATCTGGGCAAATACTGAAATATGAGAGCTCATGGAATAATTACTGAAATACTCTAAAAGACAATCAGCACCCTTTGGTTTGCAACTTACAGCACCGTGGGGCAGAGAAAATGATAACGTAAGGCCGTCGTCTCTGCACAGAACAAACCCCGCTCAGGCACCAGCGCATTGATGAACCGAAGGCTATGAGACAGCACTTGGGTGTGGATGTTCACATGCTGCCAATGGGCACTGCACCACTGGCAGCGCTCAAGTCTCCCCGGCTTAGCTTCACAGGCAGTGGCCGTGATGGAAAGGAATGGGAAAAAAAGAGGGAAAACATGAGGAAAAGAGGCAGCGATTTCAACCAACAGACTCATTTGTGAGCACATGTGAACATGATGCCAATTAGGACGCTTAATTTCTTACTGAAAAGGGGACATCTTGAGTCATCGCCCATGAGGCCAAGGGCATTGAGGAGTATAACAGTACATAAGCAAAGGTGGAAGATGTTTAAGAAAAAAAAGAGAGAAGTAATAGAGTATTTCAAATGCATGAAAAATACTCCCAGGGACAAGAATGAAGAAAAGAGAATTGGAAACAGTATTATGGTAGAAGAAGCTCTAAGCGGGTAATCAAATAACCTTGGAGCAATTCAAAGCTCTATTATCAACCGTGTATCTGTCTTTGAAAGTCCCTTAACTAATATCCTTTAAAATATCTCTACCTATAAAAGCGAGTATGTTGAATCTGATCATCAACAAGATACCAATAATCCTGGGTTCCTATGAGCCTACCATTTCAAGAGGAGATGGTTGGCAAATAAACTAAAGCATTTTGATGTACTGCAGTGAGGAAACCATACCATGTAAAATCAAGAAGGAGGTAAGTACTGAAAATGCAGAGATTAATGAGGACATTTTCCAGAATGTTTAACCATGAAGAATGGTAGACGCATGGGATGGTAGATGGAGAGGTAGGTTTGGGATATGCTATTGTTTTCTTTAAGCCATGACTCTTCTTCCCAAATATTAGGCAGGGGTAGAAAAGGAAAATGTTACCACCCCAAGGAAGGAACGTGGCTGTCCCAATTTCTGATCTCTACCTCTGATTTTTCCATCTTATGCTGTCTGAAATCTCATCACCATCAATTCTTCAATCCACTCACCTTCCATCCATTGCCAGTATGCCTTTTCCCTGTCCCTTGTATCTTGTCATGTGATCATTTCTCTGCTTAAGCAACTTATGCAACTTGTACCAGGATAATCACTGCTTTGCAGATACCTCCCAGAAAACCACACCATTGGATTCAACAGAAAAACCTCAAATTTGGTTAAATCAACTCCTAGCCTATCTGTATCTGTATCTGCACAGCAGCTTGACTGGAGGAAAACAGAGTGATCATCAATTCTGCCCTTCCATTTGCTCAGGCCATGAAGCTGGCACCATCTTTGATTCCTCCCTTCCTCTCATCCCCCTGAGGAAATCCTGTGTACTCTGCCTTCATATACATTCAGAATTTGGCCAAATATCACCATCCACTGATATATCCCAGTTTGAGAGATCGATGCAATTTCACAATAGCCTGTTTTCTTGTCTCTGCCCCTCATCCCTGCCTATTTTCTACCCAGCAGTCATCCTTTCAGACTGATCATAGAACTAGCCATCCATTCACTTTCCACCTTACTTAGAGAAAACTCCCACTTCAAGTTCTTATGACGACAAAGATTTGCTAGTTTATCAGGATCACTTTTTTACACTCAGTATTACTTCCTACCACTCTCCTTGCCTTCCGTGATTCAGCCTCACTAACATGCAGGCTACTCTTTGAACCTGCCAAACACACTTGTCATGGGACTTTTGTACTTCTGTTCACCCTGCCTGGAACGCTCTTCCTCTAGATGTCTGCTTGGCTCATACACCAGTCCAGTGTCAGTTGAATGGCATCCTAAAGAGGAGATATACTGCTTAACCACCCACCTGTCACTCTTCATTCCTTGACTATGCACTGCCTTTTCTTTATAACATCACATCACACGCATATTTTTGTGACTTGTTTACTCCCTGACTTCTCTCACTAGAACATAAATTCAAAAGAGCAGAGAATTTCTCTCTTTTGTTTACTGTTTTATCTCCAATCACAAGCACATAAATGCCCATAGTAAACAAATGAAGAGCTGGATTTAGAGTATAAATCTAACCTTCTGAACCACTGATCTTTTCACTCAACTATTAAAGACCTGTCATGAACCAGATAATGCTCTTAGCACTGGGAATGAAGTGGTAAATAAGATTTACTATGTTGGGTTAGGGGCAGTGGTAGAAGAGAGATGTTAAATAAGTAGGTAAGTGGAGCAATTAAACATGATACAACTAAAAATCGTTGTAAGTGCTCTGAAGATAAAGTAAGTGTTTTACGAGAAAATACACCAGTGCAGATCTTCTGAGAAGCAAACTCCAAAACAGGGTTAGGCACAAGAGATTTATTGGGGGAAATGCCTGTGAAGGGTAGGGGTGAGATGGGAACAGGAAGAGATGGGGCGAACTTTCAAAGGGGATGCAACTCTGACACCTGGGAAAGGAGAGAGGGAAGAATTGTGTAGGAAGAGTCTCAGACTATGGTGTGACTCAGAAAGTCTTGACCAGGCCTACGGGGCTCCCTTTCCCTACTCCCCAGTAAATACTGCTCATTAGACAAATCCTCCCTTGGGCAGAAATAGCCAGGGTCTAGGACCCCCACCTTGCTCTGTCATGGGCAGCCTCACATGGGGTCACTGCAGTGGACCTACAGATGGGGCAGTCGGAGGTGGTCAGCCAACTACACTCCCCTGAAGTGGGATCCGAGTGTAATGCTCTCATGGCCATAATAGGGAGTTACTCTGACTATTCTAACTAGCAACCAGAAGGTAATTGTTCCTCCAACCAAGGGTTCAGGGGGAATTACTTTCAACTGAAGATTCAGGGATATCAGTCTGAGGAGGTGACTCTTTTGAATGGAGGACTGGAGGAGAAGAGGGAACCTGATTTGTGGGAAAAGGATTCCAGTCTCATTGTAAAGTGCCAGTACTAGTCCCCAGGATAGAACTGAGGTTGGCCTAATCAAGGAACCCAAACACTCGTTTGACTGAACCGTAAGAGAAAAGGTGAGAGGGGTGGGGGTGAGAGAGATGGGGGCTGAGAGGGAGATGGAGTCAGATCCTGCGCAGTGGGGCAGACCATGCCTGAGTGGTCAGAATTTACTCTAACTTTATTCTAAACTGCAATTTGTGAGCCTCTGCTAAACTGGATATATCAACAGATGTGTTCTGATGATTAAATAACATCATGGATAACACAGTTCCTGGCATATCATATGCTCCTAATTATTGTACTTTTTCTTTCTCCTTTGTCAGACCCAAGAGTTTAAGTATTTCACTCTTATATGAAACAGAAGAGTAGGTGGAGGGAACAACTGAGGATGCTGAGGGCCAAGATGAGGGTTTGAGTAAGATCTAGAGAAAAGAAACTACAGAATAGTGAAATTCATGATATAGTGTCTATTTGTATTTTGGTGGACAATGCTTAATGATTTGGTTTTTGTGCTTCCTATTTGCCTTGTCTTTTCCTGCTTCTTAAATTTCATGCTTCTGTTCGTGAGAATAAGCCTAAGAATGAGGTCATGTCTTTTTTTGTTTTTCCCCCTCACATTTATTTGTTTGACCTGACCAAAATTTCAACATGCTATTCTAAAAAAGGATCGAGCAAACCTTGGGCCAAGCTTGAAGCATAAGTGAGCTTCTTCCAGAAAGCTACCTGCCTTTATTAAAGTCTACGTGTTTATTTACTACATTGGATTAAAAAAAACAGTTGTATTGACACCTCCCCTGCAGTGTTTGCTTCCTGCTGGCTCAGCTGTTTTTCTTCCCGGTAGCTCTCTCTTTAAACTGTGAAACCCGCATGTGTGTCTCTTATTCAGCTCAGCAGGAATTGCAACAGAAGGGTTGATCAGGACTGGAATTAGGAGCCAGGCCAAGGGGATTCAGGGAAGCACTGAGTGCTTTCTGTCCCAATTACTGGTAACAGCAACATCACTTCAAATCACGGTAATAAAGAGGTTAGCAAACATTTGTTGAATACCAGCATGTTATTAGGCTATGTATGGATTAGGGACTAAAAGGACAAAGTATGATTTATATCAACATATTAAGAAATGAGTTCTTTTGTAAGAGTTCAGGGTCACTGAATGGGGGGGGGACATGTATGAGGAACTTTAAGGCATGAAATTTTCAAGGTTTTCCATACACACAACCACAGTAAAACAGAGTCAATTAGACAGTGCTAAAGATCAGACTTTGTCTCCTGTGAGAATAGTGACTGGGATAAAATATATGTATTGGCAGAAAGTCTCTGGCCACTGCTCCCTGGGCCTGGCCTATCCTTACCCCCTTTATTCCCAGCTCACTGTTACTATACCTCTAAAACCCAGGAAGATAAATTCAGTCACTCAGGAAAGCAGGAAGGCTGGTACACTGGTTTCCTCCTAGGGATCCATGCTCCCCTTGCATGCCCTGGCATGGGCAGATGCAGTCCTGGCCTCAGCAAAGCTTTTCTCTGTCTTTTGATGCACTCTGGGTGGGTACGAGGGCTCAAGGTCTGCCTGGGGTACACTGTTTTGCCCAAGCAAGCTAAGTGTGTTGGCCCACAAATATTTAATATCTGTTGACTGAGAAGTGCTGCTTGGCTCTCAGACTTCCACCACAAGTTCACCCTCATCCTTTAACCAAAGCTCTCCTTGGGTCACCCAGGGCTGCACAGCTGCCTGCAGAGTGGCGCTTTGATTCATAAAACACTTGTGTTCTTTTCCTAAACAGCTCCTTCTGAACACCTGGCTGAGGAAGAGTGTTTATGTTGGTGGAACACCTTCAAAGCATTTCTTAGTCCTTGAAAGTAAAATTCAAAACTTCTTTTTCAGGGCTTTCCTGGTGGTCCAGTGGTTAAGACTCTGCCTTGCAATGCTGGGGACACCGGTTGGATCCCTGGTCTGGGAGGATCTCACATGCGGCAGAGCAGGTAAGTCCGTGCACCACAACTATGAAGCCTGTGCTCTAGAGCCCAGGAGCTGCAACTGCAGCCAGAGAAGCCACCACAGTGATGAGCCTGCCCATAGCGACAGAGCAGCTCCCACTCCCTGCAACTGCAGAAAGCCTGCGTGAAGCAACAAAGACCACTGCAACCAAAGCTTCTGCACCACAGAGGAAACTGTAAGCAAGGTGAAAAGACAGCCTTTGGGGTGGGAGAAAATAATAGCAAATGAAGCAACGGACAAAGAATTAATCTCAAAAATAATACGCAACTCCTGCAGCTCCATTTCAGAAAAATAAAAGACCCAATCAAAAAGTGGGCCAAAGAACGAAAAAGACATTTCTCCAAAGAAGATATACGGATGGCTAACAAATGCATGAAAAGATGCTCAACATCACTCATTATCAGAGAAATGCAAATCAAAACCACNGGGCAGGAGGAAAAGGGGACGACAGAGGATGACATGGCTGGATGGCATCACCGACTCGATGGACAGGAGTTTGAGAGAACTCCGGGAGTTGGTGATGGACAGGGAGGCCTGGCGTGCTGCAATTCATGGGGTCACAAAGAGTGAGACACGACTGAGCAACTGAACTGAATTGAGACAACTGTGATGTGGTTGGTTTTCTTTTTTAATTGGGATATAATCTACATATAAAAATCACCATTTTAAAGTGTACCATTCAATAGTTTTTAATTTATAAAATTGTACAACCGTTACCACTAATTTCAATACACTTTTATGATCCCAAAAAAAGAGTCCTCACACCCGTTAGCAGTCATTCCCAATTCCCTACCCACCCCAGCCCTTGTTGTTGTTATTTAGTCGTTAAGTTTGTTTGACTCTTTTGCCACTCCTTGGACTCTAGGCCACCAGGCTCTTCTGTCCATGGGATTTTCAGGTAAGAATACTGGAGGGTGTTGCCATGCACTTCTCTAATCTTCTCGAACCAAGGATCTAACCCTTATCTCCTGTGTCTCCTCCATTGGAAAGTGGATTCTTTACCACTGAGTCACCAGGGAAACCCCAGCTCTTCGCAACTACTAGTCTAATTTCTGACTCTGTATTTGCCTATTTTAGACATTTCATAAAAATGGAATCATACAACATATGATCCTTTGTGGCTGGTTTTTTAATTTAGCATAATGTTTTTAAGTTTCATCCATGGTGTAGCCTATATTAATCATTTCCTTTTTTGTTGATAATATTATTCCACGTATGAGTATGTCATGTTTAGTTTCCATTCATCAGTTTTCATCATTCATCAGTTGGTAGACATTTGGGTTGTTTCCACTTTGGGGTTATTATGAATATTGTTGCTATGAATATTTGTCCATAAGTATTTGTTTGAATACATGTTTTCATCTATCTTCAGCATAGCATATCTTCAGCATTCCACTTCACCTGGGAGTGGAATTGCTGGGTCATATGATAACTCTGGACTTTCTTGGTGGCTCAAACAGTAAAGAATCTGCCTGCAGTACAGGAAACCAGTCTGATCTCTGGGTCAGGAAGATCCCTGGAGAAGGGAAAGGCTACCCACTCCAGTATTCTTGCCTGGAGAATTCCATGGATAGAGGAGCCTGAGGGGCTACAGTCCATGGGGTTGCAAAGAGTCAGATATGACTGTGCAGCTAACACTTCATATGATAATTCTATGTTTAACTTGTTGAGCACCTGCCAAGGTGTTTTCCAGAGGACCTGTACCACTACGTTCCTGCCGGCAGTGTGTGTCGGTTGATGTGGTTAGTTTTGAAATGTTAACTATTCAGTTCTGCTGCTGACACCAAATCAGGCTTTGTGTGACACTGCCATTTCAAAGAGAACTTAAAAAAAAAAAAAAGGGAAAGAAATTGAGAACATTGTGAACTGCATGGTCTTCTATTACTATTTAGTCTTTTCCTTTCATAATTTTAAGATTCACTTTGTCAAACTATTCTTACTTATAGGCAAAGGGCCAGCCTATCACCTACTGTAGTGCTGGTCACAGATTAGGAATTCAACCAGTATATATAAACAAGTAGACAAATGAATAAGAGGTAATCTTGGTGATTTCATTAAAAGCCTTAAAAAACATGAAAAGCAATGTCTTCTTGATTCTTGCCACTAAGGTATGCTCACCCCTGTTCTGCTGGTGTCATAACAGTTAAGTTCAATGCAGTAAGATGAGCCTAGGAGTGAAGAAACAAATACAGGCTTCAGTCCCACCTTGAAACTAAATTTCTATAAGACACTGGATAAATGATTTTTAGTTTCCTCATCTGTTACAGTAATGCTCTGTTTTAATCACTCAACAAGTTGTTGGGCAGGTCACAGGAAATAACACAATTATAACCCTGACTCAGCTGCTGCCTCCCTGCTCTGGAGATCCGAGGCCGTGTGTGCCCTGCCTCTGCTTCT
Organism: Neotragus moschatus; assembly: GCA_006410615.1. NCBI lineage: Eukaryota > Metazoa > Chordata > Mammalia > Artiodactyla > Bovidae > Neotragus > Neotragus moschatus. Next base: position 413,117 of record SJYA01000615.1, on the reverse strand, counting down.
GCACACATTTCTTCTGTTGCTTACTGATTCCGTCCAGACATGTTTAATTTACACCCCCCCCCCCAAAACACATACGCACACTCTTACCTTATTTACATCATGTCTACAGAGCAGACATAGAAGCCAAATTACACAGAGTCAATTAAAAACCACATTAGGTTGTTTGTTTCCCTTAAAGGACTTTTTTGGGTTAGATGGAGGCTGAGGCTTATCCTACCGCCCAGGAGATTTTTACAAGTTCTTTCCTCCATGCAGCTTTGTTACGCAGCATGTCTTGGTCTCTTGGCCTCCCTGTCTCCTCTCGTCTTTCTCTGCCCTAGTCTCTTAGGAGCCAAATCCGACACCTTTCATTTTCTGGAACAGAGTTCCCTCAAGCATTCCTTTGTTCTTGGAACTCAGGAGGCACTCACGCCCTCAAGATCTCACATCTCTTTCAAATAGTTTTCCAAAGTATTTTTTCTGCTCAACAAAAACAGTTTCATCCCTCCGAGAAATTCTGTCTGTGGTGTATTATCTTAATACATTTTTTCACCTTGCTCACATGTGAAAATGCTTTGGAAAGTTAAGGGGATTCGTGGCTACCAAGGGATCTGTCTGGCCACCCCTTTCCTTGGGAAGGAAAAAGGGTTTCTCTTGGGAAGAGAAAACCCTTTCCTTCCTCTTGGGAAGGATAAAGGAAAAAGGCTTCCAATCTAGTGAGAACGATTCACCCAATAGCCATTTTGTCTATCTTGTTCTTCATCATTCATGGAAATATAGGCATGGGTGGGCATGTCATCCAACCATAAAAAGATTCCCTGTGAATTTGTAGTTGGACATGAAAGAGAGACCAAAGTCTTCAGGTGGCTGGATCTGTAAAATATATACTCTGGATCTGTGGGTGGTCACATTTTCATTCATGGGAAAGCAGAAGAAATCTATCTTTAGATTAAAGTTTAAAAAAAAAAAAAAAAAAGCTTTGGGCAAGCAGAGAAGAGAGAAGTTAACTGGCTTCTGTTTTTCTCCTAAGATCTTGATATGCTCCTGGTTTCATATACCAAGAGATGATTTTGCATCCTTATAATACAACCCTTTCTCCATGTTTTGCCCCCTACTTAAGCTTCTTTGAATTGATTTTTATTGCTTGCAATCAAGATTCCTAATAAAAGAAATATTTACAAAATGAGGACTTGTTACTATTGAAATTTTTCTAAGCTTCCAGGAATAATCTCTCTTTTTGTTTTCAAAATGTTATTTGTATATTTTGCCTCATTTGATTCCTATGATGACCCTGTGAAGCACGTAGCACAAGATTTACTGTCCTCATATCACATACAAGAAAATTAACTTTCAGAGTTTAACTTACATACCCTTGTAAAATAATCAGTAACTGACAGAGCCAGAAAGAGATGACAGACCTCCTGGTGCTTCTGTGACACTGTAGAAACGATACAGAGAGGAGGGGCTTCTAACTGAATTACAGTGTGTTTATATAAAAGTTGTAACTGTTGGAAATTTATCAATGCCTGAGCTGTGCTCAGTCACTTCAGTGGTTTCCAACTCTTTGCGACCCTATGGACTGTAACCTGCTAGGCTGCTCTGTCCATGGGATTCTCCAGGCAAGAATACTGGAGTGGGATGCCATGCTCTCCTCCAGGGCATCTTCCCAACACAGGGATCGAACCCACGTCTCCTGTGTCTTCTGTGTCTCCTGCATTGCAGGCTGATTCTTTACCCACTGAGCCACCTGGGAAGCCCTTAATAATGCCTAGATACCACTTATTATCTATTTAAGTCAAGTGAGATTGTAATAAAATTCCAATGTGGGGACACAGGACACAAAACCCTTCCTGAAATAAGCTGTTTGAAAAAATGTAGCTGTACAGCTCTTAACCAAGAAAGGCTTATGTTTTTATTTATGGAGTAAGTAGCATAACTGATTCAAATTTTAAAAGATTTTTTCTAGCAATGCTAAATATGGTATTATAATTTATTCCCATATAATACCATAAAAGTCTATAATTTTCTCTATATTAGGTTTTAATCTTTTGTTGTCTAGGAACCTGTCAGTGGCCTGAGAACTCTGGAAATTTGTAATTCATACAATACTGAATCACCGAACATATATATGGGTTGAGTGGACTCAAACCTCTTGGAAAGCAAGACAGTCCCACCCCATTTATCTCCTCTAATGTGAAGTGTATTAGAAGTTCTCTGGAGACAATGTTGTTACTGATTCTGGATACCTGGACCAGATCTAAGAAGTTGGAGCACAAAGGATAAAGACCTCCTTGAACTGGTCTGAGAACCATTCCATTCCACATCTTTCCCTGGGCAAACCCCTAAGGCTGCCCTAGGTGGGTAAATTCTGATGTGTTATCAGAAATGAGATAACACACACTTTCTCCAGAGGGCTGGTTCAGTATGCCTGTCCATGCAGGCGCTTTGTCTTCTGATGTGCAGTGAGGCAAAAATGACATATGTAGGCCACAGCTTTTTGGAGAAGGCAATGGCACCTCACTCCAGTACTCTTGCCTGGAAGATCCCATGGATGGAGGAGCCTAGTAGGCTGCAGTCCATGGGGTCGCTAAGAGTTGGACACGACTGAGCGACTGCACTTTCACTTTTCACTTTCATGCATTGGAGAAGGAAATGGCAACCCACTCCAGTGTTCTTGCCTAGAGAATCCCAGGGACGGGGAAGCCTGGTGGGCTGCCGTCTATGGGGTCGCACAGAGTTGGACATGACTGAAGCGACTTAGCAGCAGCAGCAGCAGGCCACAGCTTTCTTAAATCCATGAGCTTGTATTCTATTTTTAAAAATAGAAAGGGCTTTCCTGGGGGTTCACCAGTGAAAGACTCCAAGCTTCCAGTGCAGGGGGCCTGGGTTCGATCTCTGGTCAGGGAACTAGATCCCACATGCCACAACTAAAGATTTGGCATGCAACTAAAAAGACCCCAGATGCTACAACTAAGACCCANCCACAGCTTTCTTAAATCCATGAGCTTGTATTCTATTTTTAAAAATAGAAAGGGCTTTCCTGGGGGTTCACCAGTGAAAGACTCCAAGCTTCCAGTGCAGGGGGCCTGGGTTCGATCTCTGGTCAGGGAACTAGATCCCACATGCCACAACTAAAGATTTGGCATGCAACTAAAAAGACCCCAGATGCTACAACTAAGACCCAATGTAGCCAAAATAAATAAAAAAATAAATATTAGAAAAAGAATTACCATACTCAAAAAAATAAATAAAAAGACAGTACTTCATTTATCTAAAATTATTTTTAAAGTGTTCCCAGAGAGATGAGATAATCATATAACATATTTTCCCAGAAAATTAGAACCATCCTAAATAGAATTTTAAAACATAATTTATTATTGATATAAATATTCACAATGTTATTTACTTTCTGCCTTAATAAACAGAAGGTATGAAACTTAAACTCTCTTCTATTCTTCTTAGCAGTGTCTTCTATTAGAACAATATGTGCAGGAGTTGGGTGAGGTCATTCGGACCAAATGTCTTCAGACAGCCCTGATGCCCCAGCTTCTAGTCACTTCTGTCTTGTCTTTGTTCCTGTTCTCATTGTTATGAAAACACTTCTTGTCACTACTTGTGTTCCTCCTGGAACTCCTTGTGACTGATTCTCAATCCATTCTTTCACCCTTAGGTATAATAATCCACTATTGCTTTTGCTTTCTGTTATTTTCATTAATTCAATGATTTTCAATGATTTTTCTAAAAATTTCTCCTTGCCTTCTTTAATTGCTTTAAAATTTAGCATTGAAGGTATTTGGTCTTTATAACCATGTCTCATGCATAAACATTGCTTAAATTATGCCCCTAGCATTGTATATAAGAGTGAAAATTTAGAAATCATCTAAATGTTTAGTAATAAAAAATATATCTAATATTCCACATAGTGAAATACTAAGCACTCAATCAAATAAACAAAATATAGATCTATATTCATTGACTTCAGAGGATGTTTGTACAGTATTACTAATTTAAGGAAGTAGTTTTTAGAAGAATATGTTTTATAAAACCTTACATATGTTTATGTATTCAGTTCAGTTCAGTCGCTCAGTCATGTCTGACTCGTTGCCACCCCATGAATTGCAGCACGCCAGGCCTCCCTGTCCATCACCAACTCCAGGAGTTCACTCAAACTCACANGACTTCACATTCCAGGATGTCTGGCTCTAGGTGAGTGATCACACCATCGTGATTATCTTGGTGGTGAAGATCTTTTCTGTACAATTCTTCTGTGGATTCTTGCCACCTCTTCTTAATATCTTCTGCTTCTGTTAGGTCCATACCATTTCTGTCCTTTATCGAGCCCTATATATATAAATATGGATGTATGTGTATAAAGTAATATTAATAGAAGTATAATATAAGCCATGAATGTAACTGAAATTTTGTGGTAACCAATTTAAAAAATAAAAATATCCAAAAAAATAGATTAAAAATATTCTACTTAATCTGTTAGATCCAAAATACTGATACTTTTAACATATAATCCATAAGTTATTACTAGATTTTTTTGAATTTTTTTATGTTGGCTTTAAAAATACAGCATATATTTTACATTTACAGCACATCTCAAATCAGACACTGCATTTTCAATCAAGCAAAATACAGTCACACCAAACAATAAAGTGGTTTTAAGAAAAAAAATATTTTATGCTGCCTCAATTTTAAGCTGAAGCTTTAATACTCTGGCTACCTGATGTGAAGAGCCAACCCACTGGAAAAGACTCTGATGCCAGGAAAGACTGAGAGCAGGAGGAGAAGGGGCGACAGATTTGAAACGGTTGGATGGCATCACCGATTCAATGGACTTGAGTCTGTGAAAATTCCAGGAGATACTGAAGGGCAGGGAAGCCTGGCATGCTGCGTGCAGTTCATGGGGTGGCAAAGATTCAGACATGACTGAGCAGCTAAACAACAACACAAATAAATAAGTAAACTAAAAATTCAGCTCCTCATTTGCACTAACCAGGTTTCAAGTGCTCAGTGACCATATGTATATATCCTGGGAAAAATATGGAAGTTATTTAATAAAATATTAGTTGAGGTTTTGACATGTTGATGGGGTAGCAGTTATACATAGATTATTTTTCCTTATATATTTTTCTAAGATTTCTTCGATTATGTATACATTTCTTTGTAAGTTTTCAAAAGATAAAAAATGTGTCTCTCTAAACTTAGTGTATTTGTTTTGTTTTTATTCTCTCAGCTGCACTGTTGCTCCAGATATTCTTGGATTATTTATATTTTTTGAATTTTCTAGACAATTGAGCATATTGACCATTGAGTTTGGGTTAGATTGTCATGTCATCCAATTTCATGCTCTGACCTTTTAAATATAACAAACATACTCTATAAATAATCTATTTATTTAATCCGACATTTATTCAACAGTTAGCTATATGGGGCAGACACTGACCTAGGCTTTAAAAAAAAAAAACAATGAAACTGATCCAGAGTGTCAGTGTCCCTGTTCTCTAGGAGCTTCCATTCAAATGAATATTCAAATGGATAAAGAGTGAAGAAGAAACCAAATCAGGGCACTTGTCTGCTGGTCCAGTGGTTAAGGAAGACTTCATGTTCCGAATGTAAGGTATATGGGCTCCATCCTTGGTTGGGAGAACTAAGATCCCACATGCCAAAAAAAGAGGAAGGAAATCAAATTAGACGTTTTCAGGTGGTGATAGATAGGTGTAGGGCTAAATAAGCAGAGTGAGAAAATAAAGAGTGGTAGGCAGAGGCTACAGTAAATGGTTTCAGGAAGGAGAGGACTCTGCAAAACGGACTATATTTGAGTTGAAATATGAAGGATGAGAATAAGCCAGTGGAAGGCTAGGAGTGGAAGGAAGGTCATTTCCTTCTATAGAAAGGCAACTTGGATACTGGAAGAGCAGCTGACTGAAGAATAGGCTGTTAACTGAGAAGTAATACAGGGGATCTGTATTTGCAGAGGCAAATCGGAGCTTGATCGTATTTGGAAAGATGGCTATGAGGAACAACTGGAGGAGAATAAACCAGGCAAGAATAATGGAGTGGTTTGCCAATTCCTTTTCCAGGGATCAAACCCACATCTCCTATGTCTCCTGAATTGACAGGTAGGTTCTTCACCACTAGTGCCACCTGGGAAGCAAACAGAGCTCAGAGGTAAAGAATCTGCCTGTCAATGCAAGAGACGCAGGTTCAATCCTGGGTCAGTAAGATCCCCTGGAGAAGGAAATGGCAACCCACTCCAGTATTCTTGCTTGGAAAACCCCACGGACAGGGGAGCCTGGTGGGCTATAGTCTCTAAGAGTCAGACACAACTTACAGTCTGAACAACAACAAAACAGTGAAGAGCAGGGATTGGAATTAAGTTTTTGTGATATTTTAGGCAACACAATGAAGATGATTTAGGATTGGTGAAGTTCAGAAAGACAACTGATATCTTTTAGATAAACTCAAGACATATTTTACAATTAATTAGACCAACAGGACTTAGTGATCAACTGGATTTATGGATGATGGTATGGAACAGAAAGGAATCAAGTATGATTTTTAGTTTTAGGGTTTTTTTTTCTTGACTTGAATAACTGGCAGAGTCATTGCATCAAGTAGGAGTATAAAATGATACAGCCTCTATGGAAAACAAAGTGGCAGTTCCTCAAAAAATAAAAAATGGAGCTACTATAAATAGAGGAAGAAGTAGGTTAGTGGAGAGAATCATCAGCTACCTTTTGAACAATTCCTACCACTTAGGTATCTAGGAGATGTCAGATAGGCCAGTGAATACATGAGTCTAGACTTCATGAGCCAGGATTCAGACCTGGAAGACATATCTGACATGGAGAAATTGACCTGCAATGTGGGAGAGCAGGAATACTATCTAAAGCTATGAGGGAAAAAAAAGTCAACCTGAGACGAAGAAGTAGATAATAAAGAGTAAGAGGCACACCAGGAGGGCATTTAGTAAGATCTACAACAGAAACAGACCTTGAGGAGATAGTGACGTATGAGGAAAAACTGAAACTAGTAGGTCAAGGAGTCCAGGAGGGAAGGCTTCCATAAGAACAGGATTCCTGTCGTGTTGAACCTACTGTCAAGGGGCCATGTAGGTTACATACAGAGAAATTTCTGTTGGAATTGGCAACTCTGAGGTAGCTGGTGACCTTAAAAAGAAGAGTCAGTGGAAGGGAGAATAAAGTCAGATATGTGTAGTTTGATGGATGAATTGGAGAAATGAAGTTGGAGAGAGTACATAAAGCCACTAACTATCACTTTCTGGGAAGAGTAGTAGAAAAATAGGACAGTAACTGGGGGAAATGATGAGGTTAGGGAAGTGATTTAAAAATGGAAATAGTAGGGAATTCCCTGGCATTCCAGTGGTTAGGGCTCCACGGTTTCACTGCTGCGGGCATGGATCCAATCCCTGGTCAGGGAGCTAAGATCCTGCAAACCTCATGATGCAGCCTTTTTATTTTTAAGGAACTGGTAGAGAATATCTGTATGCTAATGGAATTACGCCAGGACAGAGGAAGAGACTGATGACAGATGAACAGATTGAGGAGGTGGTAAGGAGGAGGCACGGCTGAGGAACTGAAGTCCTTGATAAGCCAAGAGGGGAAGGAGGCCAGTGCCTGCAAGAATAGACTTGATCGGACACTCCGTTCCTACTCTAAGTAGGAGTACAGAGAAAATGAATAGATATCTGCTGGGAATATGAGGGAGCCACCCTGCAGTAACTTTTTTCAGTGAGCATAAGGTGCAGTGTACCTCGGCTGAGAGTTAAAGACTGTGGGAGAGGGAGGGCAAGTATCACGTGAATGGATGATACGAGCAACAGTGAACTAACTTGGGGTGAACAGGCAACTAACTGGGGAGTGACATTCTCACTAGGAGAAGGAGGGGCTGTTTCACAACAGATGCACAACATCTGTTGTGCTTTGATGTCATAATGAATGGGTTACTTTTCAAGACATGAGGATGAGAGTATCAAGTAATATGACTCGCATATTTTTAAACGTTCAGGAAAATAAGGTCCTATGATCAGTCCTGGGTGTTCATTGGAAGGACTGATGTTGAAGCTGAAATTCCAAGACTTTGGCCACCTGATGTGAAGAGCTGACTCATTTGAAACACCCTGATGCTGCGAAAGAACGGGACAACAAAGGATGAGATGGTTGGATGGCATCACCGACGCAATGGACATGGGTTTGGGTGGATTCTGGGAGTTAGTGATGGACAGGGAGGCCTGGCGTGCTGCAGTTCATGGGGTTGCAAAGAGTCGGATATTACTGAGTGACTGAACAGAACTGAATGTAAACTTCAGAATTAGCTCTCTAATTATTTGTTAGAATCTAATTGATTCTCTTTTTATTTCATTCACCTAGTTTCTGTTTCATTTTTAGTGATCTGGGAAGCACTTGATTATCTACATTTGCTGACACCTGGCCAGACTAAATGTCTTCAACAGAGTGATGTGTAAGTAGACTTCCTGAGATGGAATGTCTTAAAACTACCACTTACTGTAGTATTAATGGAAGATTCTACATCATATTTTCCATAGGACTTTCTAAAATCTATACATATGCATGTGCATGAAAATTTCTTTTAAAATATTCAAATAAGTGAATAAGATAACCTATAGAATAATCTGAGATCCAGACTTTGATAACCATAGCAAGATTACAGAAATAAAAAACCTAATGCATACTAGAGCAACAGCTGGTGTCTTAATAAATCAGATGAACAAAATTAACCAGATTAAAATTTAAAATAGTCTTTTTCACCCTCTAAAATGCCAAGCTGCTCCATATTTTTGTTTACATTTATCTTCTTTTACTGTTGTACTCGTATATTATCAACTAGTGCAGTAAATGGCCTGTGATTTCAGCATATGACTGTGTGTCCACTTGTAAATAACAAAACTATTTTTTCAAGAGTAATCAAATCAATAGAGAGTGCAAATACATTAATTTTTAATTTCCTTAGTGCACTGCATTTCAATAGATTTATTTTTAGTTGAATTATGCATTATGTTTACTGGGTTAATGAAAATATGTAATTACCTTTCTCTATCTTACTGCATTCTTAATTGATTTGACTAGGTCTCACACGAAATTAATACATGACAACAGTATTATTTTCCTTGTGTTAGTTGTCTGTCATACCAGCATAAATACAGAAAATGTATTATTTATTCTAATACTGCTTCAAAACACATAAAATAACTACATTCAAAGGCTTCAAATGAGCAAAACTCAGTACATTTGTTAGGACACATGACTTTGATATGGTCACTTAGCAATAATGTTGTCCCTTAAATGTATCAAAACCTCATCTCTGAGGCCTCCGCCAACCTTCAAGACCCACTATCTCTTGATCCTCCTCCATGGAAACAGTTTCCTATTAAACTGTATCTCTGTCTTTTCTTTTTTAATATCATGAAGGCCAGCACCAACTATTAACAGGTGACTTCCACTAACCAAATATACTAACTAGATCCACTAATCAAGATATAAAATCTAGATATGTCTATTTCACCTCCAATTAATTTTAATTGAATATAATTAAACTCTATCCACATTTCTGTCTGACAACTAGCATCTGCTCAGTTCAGACTATCATGTCAGGCCTATACTACTAAAATGTAGGTTTGACCATTTATTTTAAATTCCAGTTTTGGATAATTTAAACTCAATTTGGAGAATGAAAGAGTCAAATTAAATTACACAGTTTTAAAATGAAAGGACAACCCGCTGAATGGAGGAAAATATTTGCAGATGAAGTAACTAACAAAGGATTGATCTCCAAAACATATAAATAGCTCATGCAACTCTATGTCAAAAAAACAAATAATCCGACCAAAATATGGGCAGAGGGTAAGACATTTCTTCAAAGAAGACATGCGGATGGCCAAAAAGCACATGAAAAGATGCTCAACATCCCTAATTATCAGATAAATGCAAATCAAAACTATAATGAGGTGCCACCTCACACTGGACAGAATGGCCATCATCAAAAAGCGTACAAGCCATAAGCGCTGGAGAGGCTGAGGAGAAAAGAGAACCCTCCTACACTGTTGGGGGAAATGTAAATTGGTATAGTCACTATGGAAAACAGTATGGATGTCCCCTAAAACACTAAGACTATAGCTACCATATAATCCAACAATCTCACCTCTAGGCGTTTATCTGGAGAAAACCATAATCCAAAACATACATGCACTCCAATGTTTATAGCAGCACTATTTACAACAGCCAGGGTAAGGAGGCAACCTACATGTCCATTGACAGAGGAACGGATAAAGGAGATGTGGTACAAATGTGTGATGGAATATTACTCAGCCGTTAAGAAGAGTGAAATAATGCCTTTGCAGCAACATGGATGGACCTAGATGATCATCCTTAGTGAAGTAAGTCAGATGGAGAAAGACAAATATCATATGATATCACTCATGTGGAATCTAATGTTTAAAAATGATACAAATGAACTTATTTACAAAACAGAAGCAGACTCACAGATATAAAAACCAAACTTATGGTTACCAAATGGGAAACGTGGCAGGGAGGAATAAGCCAGGAGTTTGGGATTAATTTACAATNTAAATTGATGACTAACAATAGAATGGGAGAAGGCAGTGGCACCCCACTCCAGTACTCTTGCCTGGAAAATCCCATGGGCGGAAGAGCCTGGTGGGCTGCCATCTATGGGGTTGCACAGAGTCGGACACGACTGAAGTGACTTAGCAGTAGCAGCAGCAACAATAGAATAAGTTTTTCTATAAAGTCGCACACACATACACACAGACACATGCTTTCAAATACAGCAGTTTCATTTTTGTTTGAGAACACCTGTTCACACATACGACCATTACATGTGGAACTCAGATTTCACTGCCACTGTGCTCTAACTATAAAAATGATTTTAAATTATCCTGACTGGAAATAAACTCAGAGCCGTGTTGGATGTCAATTTAAGCAAATCCATATTTGCACCTAGGTTCCTGTTTACTTAGAAAAAAAACAAAAAACAGAGACCCTTTAATAGCTTTTTTCATGATCTGAAGGCTAGTCACACTTGGTGTAAATTCGCTGAGCTCCACACTTATGATCTGTATATGAAGATATGTCTATGTATAACATGTGTTGCTGCTGTTGTTCAGCCACCCAGTCACTGCCACCCCAAGGAATGCAGCACACCAGGCCTCCCTGTCCCTCACCATCTCCCAGAGTTTGCCCAAGTTCATGTTCACTGCATCCGTGATGCCATCCAGCCGTCTCATTTTCTGATGCCCTCTTCTCCTTCTGTCCTCTATCTTCCCCAGCATCAGGGACTTTTCCAATGAGTTGTCTGGATCAGTCAGTCAGTCAGTCAGTTCAGTTGTTGTGTCTGACTCTTTGCGACCCCATGGACTGCAGCACACCAGGCTCCCTGGCCATCACCAACTCTTGGAGTATATTCAAACTCATGTCCATTGAGTTGGTGATGCCATCCAACCATCTCATCCTCTGTCATCCCCTTCTCCTCCCACCTTCAATCTTTCCCAACATCACGGTCTTTTCCAATGAGTCAGTTCTTCGCATCAGGTGGCCAAAGTATTGGAGTTTCAGCTACAGCATCAGTCCTTCCAATGAATATTCAGGACTGATTTCCTTTAGGATGGACTGGTTGGATCTCCTTGCAGTCCAAGGGACTCTCAAGAGTTTTCTCCAACACCACAGTTCAAAAGCATTAATTCTTTGGTGCTCAGCTTTTGTTATAGTCTAACTCTCATATCCATACATACCAAAATACCAGAGCTTCAGTTTCAGCATCAGTCCTTCCAGTGAATATTCAGAGTTGATCTCCCCTAATATTGATTGGTTTTATCTCATTGCTGTCCAAGGGACATTCAGGAGTCTTCTCCAGAACCACAGTTCGAAGGCATCAATTCTTTGGCATTTTGCCTTCTCTATGGTCCAGCTCTCAAAACTATATATGACCACTGGGAAGACCACAGCCTTGACTATACGGACCTTTGTTGGCAAAGTAATGTCTCTGCTTTTCAACACACTCTGTAGTTTTTTTTTTTTTTTTNTAAAGTCGCACACACATACACACAGACGCATGCTTTCAAATACAGCAGTTTCATTTTTGTTTGAGAACACCTGTTCACACATACGACCATTACATGTGGAACTCAGATTTCACTGCCACTGTGCTCTAACTATAAAAATGATTTTAAATTATCTTGACTGGAAATAAACTCAGAGCCGTGTTGGATGTCAATTTAAGCAAATCCATATTTGCACCTAGGTTCCTGTTTACTTAGAAAAAAAACAAAAAACAGAGACCCTTTAATAGCTTTTTTCATGATCTGAAGGCTAGTCACACTTGGTGTAAATTCGCTGAGCTCCACACTTATGATCTGTATATGAAGATATGTCTATGTATAACATGTGTTGCTGCTGTTGTTCAGCCACCCAGTCACTGCCACCCCAAGGAATGCAGCACACCAGGCCTCCCTGTCCCTCACCATCTCCCAGAGTTTGCCCAAGTTCATGTTCACTGCATCCGTGATGCCATCCAGCCGTCTCATTTTCTGATGCCCTCTTCTCCTTCTGTCCTCTATCTTCCCCAGCATCAGGGACTTTTCCAATGAGTTGTCTGGATCAGTCAGTCAGTCAGTCAGTTCAGTTGTTGTGTCTGACTCTTTGCGACCCCATGGACTGCAGCACACCAGGCTCCCTGTCCATCACCAACTCTTGGAGTATATTCAAACTCATGTCCATTGAGTTGGTGATGCCATCCAACCATCTCATCCTCTGTCATCCCCTTCTCCTCCCACCTTCAATCTTTCCCAGCATCACGGTCTTTTCCAATGAGTCAGTTCTTCGCATCAGGTGGCCAAAGTATTGGAGTTTCAGCTACAGCATCAGTCCTTCCAATGAATATTCAGGACTGATTTCCTTTAGGATGGACTGGTTGGATCTCCTTGCAGTCCAAGGGACTCTCAAGAGTTTTCTCCAACACCACAGTTCAAAAGCATTAATTCTTTGGTGCTCAGCTTTTGTTATAGTCTAACTCTCATATCCATACATACCAAAATACCAGAGCTTCAGTTTCAGCATCAGTCCTTCCAGTGAATATTCAGAGTTGATCTCCCCTAATATTGATTGGTTTTATCTCATTGCTGTCCAAGGGACATTCAGGAGTCTTCTCCAGAACCACAGTTCGAAGGCATCAATTCTTTGGCATTTTGCCTTCTCTATGGTCCAGCTCTCAAAACTATATATGACCACTGGGAAGACCACAGCCTTGACTATACGGACCTTTGTTGGCAAAGTAATGTCTCTGCTTTTCAACACACTCTGTAGTTTTTTTTTTTTTTTTAGTGTAAAATGTATACATTAATACATATATACATAAATAAAAGTTACATTAAAAAACCCAGGGGAGGTGAATATTAATCATTTTTTTAAGGAAGTTCTTGACTGTGTAAGCACTATTTGAAACTTGCAGGCCTAAAGTAGGTCTACATTTTTAATTGAAAGAATTATTACATGAGACTTCCCTGGTGGTCCAGTAATTAAGACACCATGCTTTCACTGCAGAGGACATGGGTCTGATCCCTGATCAGGGAGCTGTGATCCCACATGATGTGTGACATGACAAGGGGGGAAAAGGAAGGAAAAAAAAAACTGGGGTTGGTGTCCATGAATTTAAAGTGATACAGGTAAGTATGACTATATATTTTTCTCTAGTTATGGTTAGCTATGGAGTTACATGCAGTTGATTTTAACTAAGGGTATGGATTAGATCACGGCAGCCATTCCCATCACTTCATGGCAAATAGATGGGGAAAAAGTAGACACAGTGACAGATTTCATTTTCTTAGCTTCCAAAATCACTGCATGGTGACTGCAGCCATGAAATTAAAAGATGCTCTTTGAAAGGAAAGCTTTGACAAACCTAGACAGTATATTAAAAAGCGGAGACATCAGTTTGCCAACAAAGGCCTGTCCAGTCAAACCTATGGTTTTTCCAGTAGTCACGTATACATGTGACAGCAGGACCATAAAGAAGGCTGAGCACTGGAGAACTGATGCTTCCAAACTATGGTGCTGGAGAAAACTCTTGAGGGTCCCTTGGACAGCAAGGAAATCAAACCAGTCAATCTTAAAGGAAATCAACCATGAATATCCATTGGAGGGACCAATTCTGAAGCTGAAGCTCCAATACTTTGGCCACTCGATGCAAAGAGCTGACTCGTTGGAAAAGACCTTGATTCTGGGAAAGACTGAGGGCAGCAGAAGTGAGTGACAGAATATGAGATGGTTGGATAGCGTCACCGACTCAATAAACAGGAGTTTGAGCCAACTCTGGGAGACAGTGAAGGACAAGGAAGCCCGGAGTGGTGCAGTCCATGAGGTCGCAAAGAGTCAGACACAAACAACAACTTGTTGTTTAGTGACTAAACAACAACACGTACTAGTCATGCAAACAAAACAAATGGGAAAGGGGTACAGAATGAATATAGTCAAGGCAGTAATTATAGGGGCCAAACATAAGATTTAAGCTAGGTTGGGGGTGGTTTAGTTACTAAATTGCATCTGACTCTGCAACCGCATGGACTGTAGCCTGCCAGGCTCCTCTGTCCATGCGATTCTCCAGGCAAGAATACTGGAGTGGGTTGCCATTCCATCCTCCGGGGATCTTTCCAACCCAGGGATTGAACTCATGTCTCTTATGTCTTTTGCGCTGGCAAGCAGGTTCTTCTCCACTAGTGCCACCGTAGGATTCCCACTGTGTACTATTTAGCTTCTGTATGCTATTTAATTAGAGTGTCATCATTTTAAAATGCTGATAAATTAATAGATGTAGACACTGATCATCAATGGCTGACAATATCAGGAAAACAGAGACAATATAATTTTATGCACCATGTGAGAGCAGCACATCATACCAGCCATGAGATATTGCTGCCAAAACATGGAAACTGGATCTGAACAAACCTCAGATCTAAGTACTTATTTACAATTGATAAAGTGAAAGTGAACTCGCTCAGTCGTGTCCAACTCTTTGCAACCCCATGGACTGTAACCTACCAGGCTCCTCTGTCCATGGGATTCTCCAGGCAAGAATACTGGAGTGGGTTGCCATTTCCTTCTCTAAGGGATCTTCCCGACCCAGGGATTGAACCCAGGTCTCCCACCTTGCAGGCAGACACTTTAACCTCTGAGCCACCAGGAAGGAACATGTTAAGTGTTACCATGAAAATGTAATCAGCAAAATCCAAGACATGAGAAATACTATAGACCCATTCACGTATTTTTAATTTGCCTTTTTTCCTTCAACAAATAAATTGCAAGAGACTAAAAAGAGAAATGGAGAGGAATCTGCTGATTAAAAGAGACTTACTGATTATTTGCTGTGTATGGAACTTATTTAGATGTTGATGTGAACAATTTGGAGAGAGGGAAAGAAGGTGAAGGAGAGAAGAGGGGGGCAGGATCAGAAGAGGCAGTGAGGGAGAATATCAAGGATATTTGAACATTACTTGGATATTTGATATTCAATGATATGAAAGGATTACTTTAAATTTTTTGAGGTGTGATAATACTATTGTGTTTATGCTTCAAAAAGAAAAAGGATCCTATCCTTTAAAGATAGACTGGGGAATGAGTGAGGGTATAGATGAAATAAGACTGACCATGAGCTGATAATTACTGAAGGTAGGTCATGGGTATATGGTTCATTACATCAATCATGCTAAAAAATAACAAACAACCCCATATGTTCAACAATGTGGCTTTGATAAAATAATGTATAGTATTTTCATGAGATAAAATAATATGCACCCATTAAAATATTCTCTACATTATATATTATGTAGAATGCTTAAGAATATTCAGATATTCTTAAATGTTCATAAATGAATAAATGTAAAAAGGTTACAAAGGAGCATAGAGAGAATTATCTCATTCAAATGTATAGAATGGAAATAAGGTATCCTCCTCCCAAATTAGCAGTAATTATCACTGATAAAAAAAAAAAAGCTTAGTTTTGAAGGGAAATATAAGGTTGGGTACATTTTATATTTTTAGATAAAGAGAATCTGGAATATTATTTTAATTGTAATTTTTATCAAAGATGTACTATTTATCAGACATTGTGCCAACACTTCACAAACAATGAGATAACTGTCTTTGTTATTGAGAGAAGCCATGGAAAGTACAGAAAGTTTAAGACACTTGCCTAAATTAACTAGAAAAAGTTAGAACTGGATTCAAACCCAGGCATTTTGGACTCAGAACCTTCATGTTAAGCCTTTAACTCCTGAGGAAGTCAGGAGAGGCAGAGTCTGAAAGTTCTAGGGGAAAAAAATAAAATGGAAAGAGTGAAAACCTTTAGTGTGTGGAGAGGGAGGAGCCTGACCCAGGGCAGAAGAGAGTCATTTCTGCAGTCAAAGGAAGGAAGTGCAATACATTGGCAGATCAGAAGTTTGTTGAGTGGGGATTCCTATCTAATTAGAAAAAAAAAAATTTCAAGCACAAAAATGTTAATGTAAATACATATATTCAAATAGTTTACATTCTTCTCAGTTTTATTTATCTTATAGATAACCTGTTTCATTCGTAGAAAACATTATATTTCTGCATATTAAATACTGATGAATATGACAGGAATTCTGCCTTTTCTATTCTGTTCAATTGATCCATCTGTTTATATATAATATCACGTACTCTACTGACTAGTTATGGTAGCTTTATTCTGCAGTTTGATATTCATCCATAAAACAAATATTATGTTATTGCTATTCAGTCACTCAATCGGGTCCAACTCTGCCACCCTATGAACTGTAGTACACCAGGCTTCCCTATCCTTCATCATCTCCTGAAATTAGCTCAAACTTACTTCCATTGAGTCGGTGATGTCATCCAACCATCTCATCCTCTGCCGTCCCCTTCTTCTCCTGCCTTCAATCTTTCCCAGCATCAGGGTCTTTTCCAGCGAGTCAGCTCTTCACATCAGGTGGTCAAAGTATTGGAGCTTTAGCTTCAGCATCAGTCCTTCCAGTGAATAGTCAGGGCTGATTTCCTTTAGGACAGACTGGTTTATCTCCTTGCAGTCTAAGACTCAAGAGTCTTCTCCAGCACCACAGTTGGAAGACATCAATTATTTGGCACTCTTCCTTTTTTATTGTCAGCTGTCACATCCATACATGACTACTGGAAAAATCATAGCTTTGGCTATATGGACCTTTGTAGGCAAAGTATCATTTCTGCTTTTTAATACCCTGTCTAGGTTTGTCATTGCTTTTCTTCTAAGGAGCAAGGTCTTTTAATTTCAGGGCCTCTTACAAGGGTACTAATCCCCTTCAGAAGGGCTCCACTCTCGTGACCTAATCAACTCCAAAGGTGCCACCTCCAAATACTCTCATATTGATGATTAGATTTCAAGGTACAAATTTTGGGGATGACACAAACATTCAGTTTGTAATAAATGGTATATATTATAAAAGAAGGAAATACATGAAGAACGGGAAGTAAAGAAGCAAGATCAGGAAAGGAAAGAGAGTCTGGGAGAGGAATCAATTTCTCTGGTCAATATCACAAAGAGAACATTATTGATAAATTGTGTCTCCTTTAAAAAAAAAAAAAANAAGAGAAGCCACTGCAACGAGAAGCCGGCATACCACAACGAGAAAGTAGCCCCCACTTGATGCAACTAGAGAAGCCCACGCACGACAACGAAGACCCAGCACAGCCAAAAATAAGGAAATAAATAAAAAATTTTTATAGAACTGCTTTCTTTCTCACCTCCCTTTTGCTTTCAAAAGAAATGTTTAGTCAGCAAATTCTGTTGGGCTTTTAGCACACACGTAGATAGCTAAAAATGCTTCTTATAAACTTTTAAACAGTTATGGATTAAATAACAAGAAAAATTTAATAACCTTAAATGACTGTAAATGAGTCCCTATAATTGAATATCAGACATGATCAATATTTGGCCTAATATTTATGAATAAATAAACACAAGCTTTTTACCAACAGAAATATTAATATAAACCTAAGAAGGCTCATTTGAACAAATAAATACAAAAATATTATGATCAAACTTAGTGTCTTCTATATATACATATTGAATTACATATTGACTGAAATAGAAAATATGGATCATAGATACACAATCTATAATAATATTGTCAGTATGTAGGCAACCTAGGAAGGAGGTTTAGAAATATAAAAAATTATGTCTGCCTAGACATCTCTTCAGGCCCCATTTCATTTATTTTTTGCAATATTATTACAAATTCACAAACGAAGTCAGGTTGTGTTAAGTTTCCATTTTAAAGTTTAATTTTTAAAGTAAAAATTTTGTATAAAGTATAAATTTTTTTAAAGTATAAATTTTTAAAGTACAAATTTAAACCTTTAGAGAAAAATTTAAAGACTTCTGGAAATTTGTGGACTTGAATAGTAAATTTTATAAGGTGGGAAATAGTACATTTGGATATTTCATTAATATTTTGTAATGTTAATACTTACATTTTCTAATTCAAATGTTTTAAGTATAACAATAGATTGTAAATGATTGATGTGAGTAATTTTAAATGATGTGTTTGATATTTTAAGGGTGCTATTTATTCCTCACAATCCAGTGATGTGTATGGTTATTTGTACAATCCTTTCACATTGAATGAAAGAATAGAGTTCTTTGTATCAAAGTAGATATTTGGAATCTTGTTCTAAAGATACAAAATTGCTCTCGGAAAACACCAAGAGAAAACAGGCTGTATTGTTCTTTCTCAAAGAGCATAAAAGGCAATCAAACAAGTAAGTAGAATGTGGTAATAATTGAGAATGTTGATGGCACCCTTAAGATTAAGTCACAGAAGAGAAATGCTTTTTTGAGATGACTTTTTCTGAAAAATCTATTAAGTGGGGATGAGGGGAGGCTGGCAAACTTCTACAATCCAAATGGGTAATCTACCAAATCATATTTCTTGATTCAGCTTATGCACCCTGAAAGGCACAATTGATTACTGGAGAGATGACAAATAGGTATGAGAAAAAAAAGAGAGAGAGAGAGAGATAGGTAAAATGAAGATAATAAAGATGCTATTTCCAGAAGATCTCCGACATGTCAAGACTTGAAGAAGCAGAAACCTGTGCATTCCATATAGTTTACCAGATAGCCTCCAACACTGAAGATGAATTAAAGACTCCAGAAATAAATGTCTTGGATATTAATTCCCTCACAGTTATCTTTCTCTAGAAACTCCTTGGAGATCAGAGGACAAGACCTGATCTTTATATTTATGTTTTTGTAACTTCAAAATGAATTTCTCACTGCTGTTCCTCAGACACTGACAACTAAATCCACAATGGAAATACTCAAAATGCTAGATTTTGAAACACAAGACACAAAGCAAAAAACTTTATTCTAGATTAATATGTACTTGTTAAATCAGTAACTTTCATGGCTAAACAATCTCATTAGAATTTGTCCTTGTAGTTTCAGAGTGAGGGTTAACATGCTGGTATGTGATGCATCCTTGCATTGACCTCAGATGACGCATTTTTGTTGACTGATCCTATTACTGATGAAAACATCAAGAAGGCTCTTAACTGGGTTGTGAAATATTGTTGACTATTCTAAATTGCTCTGATTCTTTTTGCTTTTGCAACCCTCCTATTTGACAGCACCAAGTGCTATAGTGTGAATGCTTGTGTCCAGCCCCAAATTCTTATGCTGAAATCCTAACCCCCAAGGTGATGGTATCTGGAGATATTTTGGGGAGATTATTAAGTCATAAGGGTGGAATCCTCATGAAGGGGACTGTGCTCTTTCTTATAAAAGAGTCCTTAGACAGTTTACTGCCCGCTTCCCCGGGTGAAGATACAAGAGAAATCAGCAGTCTGCAACCCAGAAGAGTGCCCCCATCAGAAACCCATTATGATAGCACCTTGATCTTGGACTTCCAACCTTCAGAAATGTAAGAAATAAATATCTANCCTCATGAAGGGGACTGTGCTCTTTCTTATAAAAGAGTCCTTAGACAGTTTACTGCCCGCTTCCCCGGGTGAAGATACAAGAGAAATCAGCAGTCTGCAACCCAGAAGAGTGCCCCCATCAGAAACCCATTATGATAGCACCTTGATCTTGGACTTCCAACCTTCAGAAATGTAAGAAATAAATATCTATTATTTATAAGCCACCCAGTGTCCATTTTTATTTTGTTTTATTATAGCAGCCAGAAATAAATAAGACTGTGAAATATTTCCAGTTTGCTATAAAGTATAGAAATAGCTACAATATAACTCCAGTCTTCAAAACTGTGGAATAATGAATTTTAGTTATTATCTCATACTTAGAGTGGAAAGCCTCCTGAAGGTCCTTTCCTTTTTTATTGTTTTACTGAAATATAGTTGATTTACAATGCTAATTTATTCTGTATAGCAAAGTGATTCATTTAAACATTATATATATACATACATACACACACACATATATATACATACACTTTTTAAAATATTCTTTTCCATTATTCTTTATGGTAGCATACTGAACATAGTTCTCTGTGCTACACAGTAGGACCTTGTTGTTCACCCACTGTGTATATAAAAACCTACATCTGGCAAACCCCAGCCTCCCACTCCACCCCTTTCTCCCTTTGGCAATCACAAGTCTGTTCTCAATGTCCCTCTGTGAGTTTGTTTCTGTTTCATAGATAGTTTCACTTGTGTCATATTTTAGATTCCACATATAAGTGATATCATATGGTGTTTGTCTTTCTGGAGAAGTCTCTTCCTTTAAACCTAAAATTACATGTATTATCTTAAATCACCGAGTTCACGATATGTACTAATTATGATGATTAACATGGTCCATGACTTAAGAATAAATATATATTATGAGGAATAAGAACTTTTTTGGCTTACACATATGCATGTTTATCATAAGCACCGTGAACTGTCCTATTTCAAGCAATGTAATCATAAAGCAGCTTTATCACTGGAGCTCCCACCACCCCTTTAAATCTACTCAGTGGACCTACGTCCTTCCTTGCACGTGCCTGTGAACTTATACTGATCTGTGACTTGATTTGTTTGCTTTTGGTAATTGAAATCCCTATGGCATTTTTCCATTTCAGTTCCAAAATTAAACTTGATTTTAAATTGAGATTTCTTCTCTTCCTCTAGATGATTTCTTGTCATCTTACTGCCATCTCTGCTGTAAATAAAACTGCTTCACTCATTTAAGAATTTTTTTTTTAGCATCTCTTCTGTACTGGTCACTGTGCTAGGCAAACCAGACATGAATGGTTCCTTCTTTCAAGTACCTTACAGTCTGGTCAGAAAGAATGGTAATAAAGATTTAATAGACAAGCATAAGTGAATAACTGTCACAAAATATACAAATGAAAGAAGCACATAAAAGCTGTGATTGACTTCTCTGTAGGGACAGCCAAAATTTGATGATGGTCTCTGTAGACATTCCCATTCTGTCTTTCTGAAAAGCACCTTTGTTTGCTCCCCATAGTACAACTAAAACTGGACTCTGAAATTTAACGAAGTTTTATAGAAGGCTTAGTAATAGCCTGAGTACATCACCTGGAACGAACACTCTTTGGAAGTACTAGTGAGTCTTAGAACCCAAGGGACAAAGGCTACATGCAGAGTCCCTACCCAGAGTGAGGGTCAATTCCCACCCACATGAAGCTGCTGGCATTTCTACATGGTACAAATTTAGGCCCAAATGCCCTTTGGACTAGAGTCCAGGGCATGGGATGCCCTGGGGTGACTAGTAGTAGGTCTGTCCTCTTCCTTCCAGGTATGTACTCTCACCATTGTAAGCTAATCAAGACACATAAAACAACATACATTACACATCCAAAACTGAGGTTATCAAGTCTTTAATGGCACTAATCTTACAACTTAAGATAGCATATTAAAATGCAACCAACAAAAGTTCAACAAAGGTTGGACTTTTTACCAAAAAAGGTCCATCTAGTTAAAGCTATGGTTTTTCCAGTAGTCATGTATGGATGTGAGAGTTGGACTATAAAGAAAGCTGAGCGCTGAAGAATTGATAGTTTTGGACTGTGGTGTTGGAGAAGACTTTTGAGAGTCCTTTGGACTGCAAGGAGATCCAACCAGTCAATCCTAAAGGAATTCAGTCCTGAATGTTCATTGGAAGGACTGATGCTTAAGCTGAAACTCCAATATTTGGCCACCTGATACAAAGAACTGACTCATTTGAAAAGACCCTGATCCTGAGAGAGATTGAAGGTGGGAAAAGAAGGGGATGACAGAGGATGAGATGGTTGGATGGCATCACCAACTCAATGGACATGAGTTTGAATATACTCCGAGAGTTGGTGATGGACAGGGAGGCCTGGTGTGCTGCAGTCCATGGGGTTGCCAAGAGTCAGACACAACAACTGAACTGAACTGAAAGATATTTAAGTATCAGGACTTTCCTGGCAGACCAGTGGTTAAGACTCTGTGCTTCTATTACTGGGGGCATGGGTTTGATCCCTGGTCAGGGAACTAAGATCCTGAATGCTGAGCACCAAAAGAAAAAAGAAAAAATGATATTTAAGTATCTATGGTGAAGGGCAAAAACTGCTTATAAAATTCTCAAACTGCAATTTTCCTAGTCCAGATCCATCAGGTACCTGACTAAACTTGTTTGACTCTACACACAACTGAGCTACATAAGACCTGAACTCTTACATTTTATTTCTGGGCTCTCACATCTAGTCAGTGTCCACCTGCAATATTTTATAAAAGCCAGAGTGAAGAAACAAAAAAATTTTTAATCAGTTAAAATTCAAACCCTTACCAGCTTCATGACAAATGTCAATTATTTAACCAATCCAGGGGTCAACTTCATCATTTGTACATTATTAATATACTGCATGCTCAATAAGTTGTGAGACTGTTTAGCATATTATTTAAGTTATTATTATTAGTTGTTTTAAAAGAATTTTATGAATCTGATTATAAGTGGCTTCATAAATAGTGGGCTGCAATAAGGTAACAGAGAATTAAACTGGGGAAATCACCTAGGAACTGGTAAAATGATTTACTCATATTGAAGAAACTGTAAGTAGGAAATACCTTAGGCATGATGGCAGGTCCTAACTGTGATCTTCTTAGGTTTGTAGGAAATGGCACTAAGGCAGATTTTATACACAGATACTCTCTTTTTGTTATTGTATAGTAATATGCTCATCCTCTTATATTAATTGGGTTTCCCTGATAGCTCAGTTGGTAAAGAATCTGCCTGCAATGCAGGAGATTCCAGTTTAATTCCTGGGTCAGGAAGATCCACTGGAGAAGGAATAGGCTACCCACTCTAGTATTCTTGGGCTTCCCTGTGACTCAGCTGGTAAAGAATCTGCCTGCAGTGTGGGAGACCTGGGTTTGATCCCTGCGTTGGAAGATCTTCTAAGAAGGGAACGGCTACCCACTCCATATTTTGGCCTAGAGAATTCCATAGACGTCCATGGGGTTCCAAAGAGTCTGACGTGACTGAGCGACTTTCAGTTCACGTCACCTCACTTCACTTACATTAGTAGACCAAAGACATGTTGGCGTGTCTTTTAAAAGGTGGCCTTATAGAGGAACTTTCACTTGCACACAAGTCTCAGATCTCAGGTCTGTCATAATTTTTCAAAGTTTCAGATTTGTGGGGCATCAATTTTAGTGGATATAGGAAATTTCATGGATGTAATTATTAATGTATAAATGATGGATTTTTAAAATATACATGTTGACAAGGAGATTTCTTTATTATAGCTCCTTCCTCTTCCCTACCTTGTTTCCTCTTAGACGTGGTCCACAGGCATCTAGGATGAAAATGCGTGACTGGGCGAGGGTTGCACATGGTAATGTGTTTAGTGCCACTGAGTTGTATGGTCAAAAATGATTGAAATGGTAAATTGTTATTCTGTGCTGTGCTTAGTTGCTCAGTTGTGTCCGACTCTTTGTGACTCCATGGGCTGTAGCCCGCCAGGCTCCTCTCTCCATGGGGTTCTCCAGACAAGAATACTGGAGTGGGTTGCCATGCCCTCTTTTAGAAATCATTAAGTGTATTTTACCACACGCCCCCCAAAAAATTAGACTACTGAGTACAGAAGCAATGGATTCTTGTAGGAATATAATTGTGCCAAATAATGAAGCCCTTATTTAATTTTTTAATTTTTAGAATATTGAATTAATTTATGAGAGCTAAGGAAATGATAAAGTACCATCATCTCCCTCCTTTCTGTTTGTCTGCAACCAGCTCTCATCAGATACCCCTACCCTTTCTACAAGTCCAACCTCACAAAATTATCTCCTTTCTTGCTTTCTTTTTTTATACTTATTCTCAGTCTTTAAATTGCTGCACTCCTCAGGCTGAAATGGATGAAAGAGACTTTATTCAAATGGATGAAAGACGTTCAGACTTTCCTCTGAAGCTCTGTGTAATTCCTGATCGCTTTATATTGAAACAATCAAAACAGATTTAAATGGCAAGACCTTTGCTCATCAACAGCTACGGGCAACATGGTAAGTTTACATTTTCGAATGNACTCGTTGGACCTCCTTGCTGTCCAAGGGACTCTCAAGAGTCTTCTCCAACACCACCATTCAAAAGCATCAATTCTTTGCTGCTCAGCTTTCTTTATGGTCCAACCATTACATCCATACATGACTGCTGGAAAACCCACAGCTTTGACTAGACAGACCTTTGTAAACAAAGTAATGTCTCTGCTTTTTAACATGCTGTCTAAGTTGGTCATAGCTTTTCGCCCAAGGAGCAAGTGTCTTAATTTCATGGCTGTAGTCACTATCTACAGTGATTTTGGAGACCAAGAAAATAAAGACTGTCACTGTTTCCCCATCTATTTGCCATGAAGTGATGGGACTAGATGCCATGATCTTCATTGTTNCATGCTGTCTAAGTTGGTCATAGCTTTTCGCCCAAGGAGCAAGTGTCTTAATTTCATGGCTGTAGTCACTATCTACAGTGATTTTGGAGACCAAGAAAATAAAGACTGTCACTGTTTCCCCATCTATTTGCCATGAAGTGATGGGACTAGATGCCATGATCTTCATTGTTAGAATGCTGAGTTTTAAGCCAGCTTTTTCACTCTCCTCTTTCACTTTCATCAAGAGGCTCTTTAGTTCCTCTTCACTTTCTGCCATTAATGGTGATGTCATCTGCATATCTGAGGTTATTGATATTTCTCCCAGCAATCTTGATTCCAGCTTGTGGTCCATCTCATCTGGCATTTCACATGGTATAGTCTGTATATAAGTTAAATAAGCAGGGTGGCAATATACAGCCTTGACGTACTCCTTTCCCAGTTTAGAACCAGTCTGTTGTTCCATGTCTGGTTCTAATTGTTGCTTCTTGACGTGCATACAGATTTCTCAGGAGGCAAGTAAGGTGGTCTGGCATCNTGACATTGCCAGCTTTGAAAATGCAGAAAGGAGCCACACACCTTCCTGGGGTTGGAGATAACCTTTATGCATGGAAACAAATCTTGCCCTAAACCTTCCTGAAAGGGACAGAGCCAGGCCACTGAGTCCCATGTTGGACATCACACCTACAAAACCTGTCTCTTATACACATCTTGAAGAATTTGCCAGTTTGTTGTGATCCACAGAGTCAAGGGCTTTGGTGTAGTTAATAAAGCAGAAGTAGATGTTTTAGAGAAATGCAAATCAAAACCACAATGAGGTACCATCTCATACCAGTCAGAATGACTGCTATCCAAAAGTCTACAAACAATAAATGCTGGACAGGGTGTAGAGAAAAGGGAACACTCTTACACTGTTGGTGGGAATGCAAACTAGTACAGCCACTGTGAAGAACAGTGTGGAGATTCCTTAGAAAACTGGAAATAGAACTGCCATATGACCCAGCAATCCCACTGCTGGGCATACGCACCAAGGAAACCAGAATTGAAAGAGACACGTGTACCCCAATGTTCATTGCAGCACTGTTTATAATAGCCAGGGCATGGAAGCAGCCTAGATGTCCATCAGCAGACAAATGGACAAGAGAGCTGTGGTATGTATACACAATGGAATATTACTCAGCCATTAAAAAGAATACACTGGAATCAGTTCTAATGAGGTGGATGAAACTGGAGCCTATTATACAGAGTGAAGTAAGTCAGGAAGAAAAACACCAATACAGTATACTAACACATACATATAGAATTTAGAAAGATGGTAATGATGACCCTATATGTGAGACAGCAAAAGAGACACATGTATAGAACAGTCTTTTGGACTTTGCAGCAGAGGTTAAGGGTGGGATGATTTGAGAGAATAGCATTGAAACATGTATATTATCATATGTGAAACAAATCACCAATCCAGGTTCGATGAATGAGACAGGGAGCTCAGGGCTGGTGCACTGGGATGACCCTGAGGGATGAGGTGGGGAGGGAGGTAGTAGGGGGGATTCAGGATGGGGAACATATGTACACCCATGGCTGATTCATGTCAATGTATGGCAAAAACCACTACAATGTTGTAAAGTAATTAGCCCCCAATTTAAATAAATAAAGAAAGAAAGAAGTAGATGTTTTTCTGGAACTCTCTTGCTTTTTCGATAGTCTAATGAATGTTGGCAATTTGACCTCTGGCTTCTCTGCCTTTTCTAAATCCAGATTGAATATCTGGAAGTTCTTGGTTCACATACTGTTGGAGCCTTGCTAGGAGAATTTTGAGCACTAGTTTGCTAGCGTGTGAGATGAGTGCAATTGTGAAATAGTTTGAACATTCTTTGGCACTACCTTTCTTTGGGATTGGAATGAAAACTGACCTTTCCAGTCTCGTGGCCACTACTGAGTTTTCCAAATTTGCTGGCATATTTAGCGCGGCACTTTTACAGCAACATCTTTTAGGATTTGAAATAACTCAGCTGAGATTCCATCACACCACAAAACCTCCAACTCAGAGACTCATCCCTGTTAGGTATTAATATGGCTCAGAGACCTAACACTTAGCCAAGGAAATAGAGTTCTTAAGTTTCAAAGAATTGAGCATGCCACCTTCTGGCACACATCCTTATTCTATATCTAGGAACTGTGGTAACAGAAGCTTTAGATATCCACAGAAATGGTAAAAATCTTATAAAGAAAATCTAAACTTGTAATGGCTATTATGGAGAATGTTCCATTTAGACAAAATTGTTCACTTAAGAAATGCACTTGAAAGCAGGGGTTTCAAATGAACAAGCAAATTAATTGACATTCAAAAGCCACTGAAAAGCTTAAAAATTCCAAAATAGCTTCATTGATAGATTCACTGCAAAAGGCTTAAGAAAAACTAAAGACACAGAGGTATCTAAAACAAAAGACTAAGACTGATGTGACTCCTACTACTTGACTCTACCTTCCTTCTAATCTTCTGTCTGAATTGCCTTTCTACCTCAAAGAGACCAAAAGATAACGAAGAAAAGTCCACCAAGTTAGTGGCTTGACAAATGCAACAGCTTCAAGACCAGAAATCTAAAACACCTGGGACTCCTTTGCTGCACCCTCCTGGGGTCTGCCATCTAAATCCTGTCCCAGAAACCGGTGCCTCATTTGCATTCAATGGAGACATTGGGGGAAAAAAAAAAGTTCTAAAAAGATTTTGTCAAATTCTTTCATACCAACACAAATGTCTCCATATATATCTACCCTCAAAAAAGGGCTCTCATTTGTGTCTCTCCCAGTATTCATGGGACTCTGAGGGATTTCCCCATGGACTGCTACCAGATATTCTTTTAAATAGCCAAGAGGAAGTAAAAATTAAAAGTAATGGAAAATCTCACCAAATCCTGGTAGATACCAGGGCTACACTCTCTACTTTACATGCCCCTAGCTTTGTAAGCCTACAGATGAGATCCTGAGAAAACTGGGAGAAGACAGTGAAGGGTGAGAATTCTTACCAGAGTCAGCCCTGATGGAGCTCTGCAGGGGTGGTGGACAAAGGAGATGTTAAGGTTAGTCAGTATCTTGGAACACATACAATGGAGGCTGGCGCAGTGGTCCAGTCTACATCACAAGACTAAACCCAAGTCAGCCTGCACTTAGGAAACACCTGTCAGTAAATCCTAACGTACGCCAATTACAGTACTCCCGCTAAGCTAAGCTAGCTCACGGTACCCAAGAAAACAGGATCTGCTAGACTTTAAAACCCCCCACCTCCTGGCCAGTCATGCCCTGTTCTGCATTTCCTCTTCCACACCTACAAAACTGGCTCTTGCCCAAAATCCCCAGGGGAGAGTGCTCCACTGCTTGTGAGACACTCCTCCTCCAGTTCATGGATTGCTTTCCCTTAGAAGAAGTGAGGCAGAAACTACTAGACAGTATAAGACTTTGAGAACTCAATTCCTTGTTTTAATTTCAATTTTTCTCTCTCAAATAAACATCTCACTCTTTGTTCCAATTTCCTGGCATTCAGAGGCATGCCACCCTGGTCTGGAGGACCATAAAACATTCAGAACCAGGACAAAACAATCATTAACTGCTGTTCAGTTTATCAAGGAAAAAAAAAAACAAAAAAAACTCCAAGAAGACCAGTAGCTCTTAAAACATACATTTGGTCCCTAAATAATAGTCTGGAGTCTTGAAAAAGTGTCAAGAGATGGTGTTGCAATGTCTGAAGAAAGGGAGAAACTGGGGGATCCAAGAAAGTCAGAAAATTGACTAACTGGACTTTTGCAACATTTAAACTAATTAGTCAAAAATGACATATTAAAGTCATGAGCCAACCAAAAATGTACAGATCAATATGTTAGGTAGTTAGAATAAGAAAAAAAGAGTTCAAAATAGCAGTGACTAAAAGACAAAGAAAGGAAAAAGCCCATGAAAATAGAACAAAGAAAGGTCTGTGGACCAGAGTGAGAACCTCAGGTGAAACAAATAGCCCTCCTGGCTAATCCAGTTTAATAGGCTCAGGGGGAGGAGAAAAAAACATATACAAAGAGGAGACAAAACTGAGCTGCTCTCTTCTCTTTGCTTCTTTTGGGTCAGCCCGCCCTCACGCCTCAAAGATGTATTTTCTTTTGCTTGCCAAATAAAATTGAGCTGTAACCAAGCTGTAACATGGGTCTGCCATTTAATCTGAACTGTAACTGACCTGTAACACTGGTCCATACGTTGCTTCAAATTTTTGCTACAGCGAGACAGTACCAAGGAAATCACACACTCCCCCAACAATTACTAAAGATATAAAACTGCTGTAATCCCCACCTTTCAGGGACTCTTCACCTCCTCTCAGTGACTATGCTGAGGGCTTTATGTCTTTATCTTCTAAAATAAACTTTGCCTGTGTGAGTGTTTGTGAATTTTCAAATTCATACTTTGGTTCCATGAACAGAACTCGGGTTTCATGCACATTACAAAAGGACTTCAAACTTGTTACGAAATTGTTTTAGTTTTGTCATTTGATGGGAGGTAAAATTTCACCTTGCCCCTTCCTCTGGGGTTCCCATACATCATTAATCCTTCCTATCCCAAGGAAAGCTATTGTCTTCCTGTGTGTCTCATTTCTGTCCTGAGTACTTGGCTTGCCTTTCTGTCTGCTTAGGGCATGCAGGTTTTTGTTCTTGCATATGCAAGCAGCTCAGCTGCAAGGCTGAGACGGGCCCCAAAATATGGCTAGACAGAAATGTAGGTTTAACTACATTTGCGGCCAACCTCCTATCGACTGCTGCCAGTTCTTTAGGGATCTAAGTCTGTCTTCCTTTTGGCTATCGTTGGGAGTAGATCTGGATATTGGGAGGATAGTTTCTTCTGCATCCTCTCTGGGAATGCCGGTTTCATCCATGGGGCCATTCAATGCTGGCAAGAATGTTTACTATTTGTACCAGCTGAAATCTGACAGGATATTTGAAAGAATTTTTTAAAAAACTGAAATAACTCTATAGTCAGGAGTTAGTAAAATTGGAAGTTGATACTCTAGAGACTGATAGAAACATTTTTAAGGCCTTCTTCCCTAGGCTAAATGAAACTATGTAACCAGAGGGAAAGAAAAACTTTTCCAAGACAAATGGCTCTAAATTTGGAACATAGGAATATTTTATTTCTGTCTTAATGAAGATGCCCCTGATATAAAGAAGCAAATTGTAGATAATGTAGTTAGATGGAAGGATCAGTACCTAGGAATCATTCAGGTTGGAATCCTGTTCTTTGAGAAATTAGAAACAGCTGTTCTTCTCTTTTATAGAACCAGAGGTGTGGCTCCAGAAGCAATTAAAAATCCACCTTATTATTTTTAACAACCTTCAGTCAGTTCAATTACTCGGTCATGTCCGACTCTGCGACCTCATGTACCACAGCACAACAGGCTTCCCTGTCCATCACCAACACCCGGAACTTACTCAAACTCATGTCCACTGAGANTGTGGTCTGCCAATGCAGAGGACATGGGTTCAGCCCCTGGTCCAGAAAGATCCCACGTGCTTCAGAGCAACTAAGCCCCT
Organism: Neotragus moschatus; assembly: GCA_006410615.1. Taxonomy (NCBI): domain Eukaryota; kingdom Metazoa; phylum Chordata; class Mammalia; order Artiodactyla; family Bovidae; genus Neotragus; species Neotragus moschatus. The sequence continues at coordinate 382,658 of SJYA01000615.1, read as the reverse complement.
GCATCACAATTATTGAGCTGGAGTGCTGCAACTACTGAGGCCCTCAAGCCTAGAGCCTGTGCTCTGTAACAAGAGAAGCCCCTGCCTGGCGCAACTAGAGAAAGCCTGTGTGTAGCAAGACCAGGGAAACCTAAAATAAAGAATAAATAAATAAAATACTTAATTGAAAAAAAGAAACTAGGCAATTAAAAACCTTAAGTCTTCGCTCAGTCGTGTCTGACTCTTAGCGACCCCATGGACTGCAATGTACCAGGCTCCTCTGTCCATGGGATTTTCCAGGCAAGATGCCTTCTCCGAAAATAAAGAATAAATAAATAAAATAATTAATTGAAAAAAAGAAAGTAGGCAATTAAAAACTTTAAGTCTTCTCTACCAAAATTAGTAAAAAGTTTAAGTCATCTGAGCAGGTAACCTTAACTTATTCCATCTACTAGAAACACAACTTGGATTCAATTTTTTAAAAATAAATTAGTGAGTCTTGCATTATCATACCTGTCTCATGGCTATAATTTTAAGCTGAAAGCTATAAGATCTTTTTTAAGTGTGTTCCTCTGTCTGTTTATGAAGCTGAACAGGATGCCATCAGGCCCTCCTGGGCATAAATGTCTCTCTGCCCTCTACTCCCTCTTGTTTGTAGGAAATGAGCTTCATTCAGCCTCCTTAACCTTCCCTGATTTCCAAAGAACAGATTCAAGCTCTTTGCTGGGAAAGACTAAAGGCAGGAGNTCTGTTTATGAAGCTGAACAGGATGCCATCAGGCCCTCCTGGGCATAAATGTCTCTCTGCCCTCTACTCCCTCTTGTTTGTAGGAAATGAGCTTCATTCAGCCTCCTTAACCTTCCCTGATTTCCAAAGAACAGATTCAAGCTCTTTGCTGGGAAAGACTAAAGGCAGGAGGAGAAGGGGACAACAGAGGATGAAATGGTTGGATGGCATCACCAACTCAGTGGATGAGTTTAAGCAAGCTCCAGGAGATGGTAAAAGACAGAGAAGCCTGGTGTGCTGTAGTCCATGGGGTTGCAAAGAGTGGGATACAAGTTAGCAACTGAACACCACCAACAACAAACGAGGGAATGGAGGGAATACAGAAACAAGGAAGGATCAGTCAAGAAAAAAAAGCTCAGCCTTAAGGTAGGGTCCTGGTTCCTCCTCAAGGAACACACATAACAATGTCTTTGAACTATTCTGTAGGAACTAAGGCCTCCACCCAAGTGGAGGATGGTGACTTCAGGCTGAGCATAGGATTTCTGGAACACCACTCTATTACTTACCACCAACCTTTTATTTAAAAAGTCACAATATCCTGTAGCCCTCACCTCAAATTTTTCCTATAAAAACTTTTCTTTCAAAACCATCAGGGACTTTTGGGTATTTGAACACGATCCACCCATTCTCCTTGTTTGGCTCTGCAATAAATCATTCTCTTCTCCAAAATCCTTTGTTTTGCTTTGTTTGGCCTCACTGTGCATTAAGCATTCAGACATGTGCTAACAAAAAGAGCTAAATTTGTTCACACCTATATAACTTTTTGTATTTTAAAAACTCTTCTATTTTTTTCTACAGTTAAATAGATAATTAAGTATTATCTCATAATGACCTATGATCTTATTGATCAAATACACTTTTTGACATTTTGACTACTTCCCCAAATCAAATTCTAAACAGTCTTTTCGACTTCAAAGTCACTTTGAGATTTCCCAGAGGATCCCTGGAAAATATCAAAGGATTTGTCTCTTACCCTGCTAAACTAATTTGGTTTATTCGATATGTTAAATTAAGTGATGTTTAATCTTCTTAAATCATATTTGTATAGGTATATGTTATTAATATATGTTTTCCAAAAGTATATAACATTTCTAAAAATTATTTCCTGGTATAATGTTATCAGTCACAATTCCAGTTATCATCTTAAAATGTGTTTTACAGAAACAAGCAAGTTACCTTGTCAATTCCATTGCAAAAAACTCTTAATAGATCTTCAACAATGGAAATTTTCAAGTCTTTTGTCATTCACAGACTGTTAATGTATCCTGATTCTTTTGCAAAAGCGAGATTTATGGAAAGGACCTACCAAGTATTCTTGACCACTGACACTGCTGCCAGTTTACCAGGTATCAAGCATTCGGTGCATCTTCCACAGCTGAAGAAGGCTCCACTTGCTATCTGACTCTGTGCAAATGCTGAAGATCTGAAAATCAAACTAAGAGAAGTAGCCCACATCTAGGTAGACTGCTTCTTCCCAAGACATCAGATCAAGAGGATCAAGAATGCTTCCTTCTATTCCCTCTTCCCTTTCTGACCCTCTTTTTCTTAATTTTTATACTGTGAAGGTCTTTATAATTCTTTGTCTTCCACCTTCTTCCTTGCCCTGGTCTTCCGTGGTGACTCAGTTGGTAAAGTCTGCCTGCAAAGTGGGAGACCTGGGTTCAGTCCCTGAGCCAGGAAGATCCCGAGGAGAAGGAAATGGCAACCCTCTCCAGGGCTCTTGCCTGGAAGATTCCATGGACAGAGGAGCCTGGGGGGCTGCAGTGCATGGGGTCGCAAAGAGGTGGATGCAACTGAGTGACTAACAGTTTCACTTTCCTTGCCTTGGCCTGAAAGGATAATGCTGTTGTTCAGGTATCTCTGGCTATGCAAAGGAGAGTAAGCTAACCTCCAGCTGACACACTGCTATGTTGGTGATGTTATAGTTCTTTCTGCCAGTGATAAACTATTCTCTGATTTCTAATGCCTCAGTTTCTCTGGAACATGCTCTGTGGATAAACAATTATGGAGAAAACACATAAACAGGCCAACTGGCTTAAAGAAGTAGCCCCTGTTTGGGATCATTTCTTGGCTTACTTGATTCTAGCTGGCTTGAGTCACTGGGACTCTGGCTCAGGAATGCTCTCTAAACCACAGGCATGGTTTTATTGCTAATAATTATTATTGTCTCCCTAATATATTACATTCTCTCAAAAGTTTTAAATGCATGAAGGCAGCCGTTGATCAGCCTACAGAACGTTTCTGTCTGACTGGAATGAAAAAATAGAACAGAAAAACGTAACCAGCTCTAAGAATAGGAGCCTGACATCATTTCTTGTGGATGACACACCAAGACCCAAAGAAGCAAAGGTAATCAAGAGTCACAGTAAGACCAATATTTCTGATCAAATGTCTTGAATGGTCAAGAGAATGATCATAAAAAGGAAACTTGAAATAACTTTATATGACCATTATGAAGCCAGCTCTGCTGAGGGTACCACATCAACAGAACCAAAACAGATAATTTTTGTGTTCCTGTAAGCACTCAGAGCAGAAATACAGAATATTCAGTCAACCCAGATGCCACCCCAGCTCACTTCAGACAAAGCTGACTATGCGGCCTCAGCAAAGCAGATTATTTTCTATTCGTCTCCTCCTTGTTCTATATTCTCCATCCTATAAAGGCTTCTTGCCTTGTGCCCCATTTTTTGGTTCTCAGAAAGGAGATTGTCTATTTTATGAAGCGTTAAGATTTGTTTGTATCAACTAAACTATGTTCTTTAATCATTCTTTTAACCAAAGGTAACTTATTAATTCATATATGAATAAAAATAATATACATATAACAAGTTGTTATAAATCTGTCTCAGAACTCCTCATTTTGAGCACCACTGCTCAGAGCTACTTTCCCTATCTGTGAGGTGTTCACAAAAGGTGAGATGAAGTCAGCGAGTCTTTAATTGAAATGAACACATGCTGACATTTCATATTAGCACACAATCTGTCAAAATTTGCACTTTGGGCCCAACAAATATTTTCCACAAGATTTTAGTAAGCAATTTCTGTTATACTGTACCTCAGAATGCAGGATGGTTATTCTGATATCATTGTGTTTGATGAAGCAACCATTTAACATGAATTGGGGTGTACTCTAGTATTTTCAGAGTAATTCAATTATTAATAGCATTATGAAGCTTTTCTTTATACAAGCATGACTTGTGTCTTAATGAAAATAAAAGAGAATCCTCTTTGTGGTACACTGTGCAATTGCCTTATTTTTGAATAATGTCAAGGAATGATACCTTAATGATTTGCAAGCATGAAAGTATAAAAACTCCAAACCATAATTTAAATCTACTGATTGAATTTAAGGAAAATTCCATGAGAGATCCAACATAATAACCATAAGCATGACACATTTTAATATTTATGGGTAAAAGTTATAAATAGAATATATAGTCACATTGTATAGAGCAAGGTATGAATTATGTACCATTTAAAATATTTATAAACATCACAGAGGTATCTCCAGAAAATGTCAAATCCTAGGAATTAATTTATTGTCAGAGTAACCACTACTCTAGGAGGGAAACAAAACATTTTCCTTTTAGCCTAGATAACAATCCGAGCTTTAAGTCTGTGCACTGTGTGTGTGTGTTCATTGCTTGTGAGTAGGGGACATGTTTTAGTAACAAAACATAATAGTAAAACTGTTCTAACCATTAACCATAGGACATGAACACTTGCCTGGAACCTTTCTATTGTGGAAGACTGTCAAATCTCAAATTTTGGGGAATACACTGTTTTTTTGCAGAGTGATGTTTCTGGTAGTGTTGACACAGCACAACCATTAAAAAAGATTGGCCCAACTAACTACTACATATTTTTCAATTTTGATCTAACTTTTGTTACCAAGGAAGGAAAATGGCAACTCTCCTTCTTCTCCATCACTGTAAATAAATTAGGTTTTAAGAAATTCCAGCTGGGATTTATTTGACTTTCCATGTCCTGTAGAGAGCTTGGCTTAAAATATAATCCAGGGACTTTCCTGGCATTTCAGTGGTTAAGGCTGTGCTCCCAGTGAGGGGAGTGGGTTGGATCCCTGTTTGGAGAAGGAAGATCTCATATGCCACCTAGTATGGCCAAAAAAAAAAAGAAAATGTAACCCAGCTTGTACTGCCACTAAAAGTCTCTGGATAAAATAAATGAATGAAAGTCCTTGGAATTTTTCTAAATCAGGGAGAGTCTATTACATACTCAGAAGTAATGTTTTATTACTTAAATATAATATCTAATGAATCATTATTTAAATATCACTCCCATGTTTACCTGAAAATTCCTTTGTTTGGTATTCCAACTCTGAGGCATTTTATTTATTATCAAACTAATACATGTTTATTCATAAAGCATACTGCATTTACAATGGAAGAATTCTTACCTTGACATCTATAAGCATGTACAAATTGGTGTTTAGAGGTTTAACAATAAGTCAACCCTAGTGATTTTAAAACACATGGTGACAATGCTGTAGTATTATGCATTTTGAGTCGGGGAGAATTATGCAGCTAAAATTTTTAAATTACTCATTGTAGCCACTAGATAGCAGTATAAGTCTTTGGATGCTCTCAATATGAAATACAACCTGAACAATTTAAAAATTTTATGTTTCATAACAGCTTTCACTAAATCACCCCAAAAGGAAAAATCAGAGGCAAAAAGTCACTGTTACAGTATAAAGTATTTCTGAGTGTTGTCCCACTCTGATTTGGCATTTTTCTTTGTGAAATTAAACAAATAATTATCTAGTAAATTTTAGCTACAGTTAACAATCGGGGCTTCCCTGGTGGCTCAGACAGTAAAGAATCAGCCTGCAATGCAAGAGACCCAGGTATGATCCCTGGAGCAGGAAGATCCCCTGGAGAAGGAAGTGGCTACCAACTCCAGTTTTCTTGCCTGGAAAATCCCATGGACAGAGGAACCTGATGGGTTACAGTCCATGGGATCCCAAAAAGTTGGACATGACTGAGCAACTAACACTTTATTTTATTTTACTTATTCACTAAATATAAAAACAGAAGAATGTATTCATTACTGAATATTATATTCAACAATGATGTCTGAAAAATTATTAAGGATTATTATTCTTTAATATGCACTGTACTTCCAGTGCTGTCATTAAATTACATCAGTGAAAAAAAGTTGCTCATTTTAAAAATGTATGAGTATACTAGTTGCAAATAAAGTGTTACCTTATACTTATATGGTAATCAAATGTAAAGGTTTAGACATTTGATTTAATGATGGACAGAGCTCACATTCTCCAAATCTCATACAAATGATAAAGGAAACAAAAGTGAGAAGTATCTATAGCACTGTTGGAAAATAGAGGATGTTGCTAGTGTGGCAGAGCTAACTGATGAATTGTTGAAAATTATAAAGTAGATGGAATTCAATGGAAGGGAAATTTTCTAAAGTATACGCAGTTGTCCCTTGATATTCATGGGGGATAGGTACCAAGACGCCCTGCAGATAACAATGTTTGTGGATGCTCAAGTCCTTTATATGAAACGGTGTGTACTGGCATACAGCCTACACACACCCTCCCATGCATGTGAAATGATCTATGTGCTTAGTCACTTAGTCGTGTCCAACTCTGTGACCCCATGGACTGCAGCCTGCCAGGCTCCTCTGTCCATGGCGATTCTCCAGGCAAGAATGCTGGAGTGGGTTGCCATGCCCTCCTCCAGGAGATCTTCCCAACCTAGGGATCAAACTCAGGTTCCCCACATTGCATGCAGATTCTTTACCGTCTGAGCCACCAGGGAAGCCTGGTGAAGACTTTGGCATATGAATGAAGTCTATCTGCCAGTCCTCTCCAGGATATCTTCCTGTATGCTCTAAGCCTGGGAGAGCTGACTGGTTGTTACAGGGATTATTCTTTTGACAGACTTCACATCTTTTAACAATTTGGCTTATAGCTTTTATTAATGCTTTTATTAATCCTTTTCCCTTAAAAGACTCTTAGCAAGTTGGTAACCACTTTCAATTCCCAAATGGAAAGTTTGATGTGGAGCTTTAAGAATTTTCCATTGGGTGCTAGAGGACAATACAAGTTTTTCATCTTCTGCTTAAAGCCATCCAGAGGTGAGTACCCTATCTCCATGAGAAAGAGAGTGTTGAAGTTCCTTAGGTTTAATACTGGGGTTTTAAGTCAGTGGGGATTTTATCCCAGAGGAGGGGAGCCTGAGTATTAAAAGTCTGGGTGGCTGCCTTTTTCGCTTGTTGGTCGGCTCACCTATTTCCCTCTGTTATGTCAGAATCATCCCTTTGATGGCCCTGGCAGTGTATTACTGCCACTTCTTTGGGTAGTTTTATTGCATCTAAGAGGCCCATAATATCTTGGTAGTATTTTAATGGNGGGGATTTTATCCCAGAGGAGGGGAGCCTGAGTATTAAAAGTCTGGGTGGCTGCCTTTTTCGCTTGTTGGTCGGCTCACCTATTTCCCTCTGTTATGTCAGAATCATCCCTTTGATGGCCCTGGCAGTGTATTACTGCCACTTCTTTGGGTAGTTTTATTGCATCTAAGAGGCCCATAATATCTTGGTAGTATTTTAATGGGACTGCCATCTGTGGTTTTAAAGTTTTTTTCCTTCTAGATAGCGTGAGCCTAAAGGACTAAGTACACATATTTAGAGTCAGTATAGATGTTCACTCTCTTATCAGTCCCCAGCTCTAGGCCCTGGTTAAAGCAATCAAGATGATCTAGAGAAATGATCTCTAGATTACTTACAGTACCTAATATGATGTAAGTAGTTGTAAATATAATGTAAATACTATTTAAATAGTTGCCAGCATAAGGAAAATACAAGCTTGGGAATTTTCTGTTTTTTTTTTNCACATCAGAGGTGCTTTGCACCATAATTATTGTATCTGGGAAATTTTCCTATGATGACTTTATCTGAACCATAAAACCCTGAACCTTCCAAATGAGTTGTACTTCATGAAGAAGCCCAGCTAATAACAAGTATCTATGAGAAAATAAGGATTATGCTCTCTAAGCACTGCTCATTGGTAAGAATTCTTGTTCTTCTATTACTGGGTTAAAGTACGACTTATAAGTACATTAACATTCACCCTTCCAAAGGTCTGCCCACAATCATATGTTCACAAAGTACACAGTACCATGTTCCTCGGCTGGTGGACTCTCTCAGATTGATGATCAAGAGCAATAACTAGGCACCCCTGAGAATCATCAAAATTATGTCTACTGAAATCACTGAGCCTGACTGTTGCCTCTTGGTATTTGAGGACCAAGTTTGGTTAGTTCAGTTCAGTTGCTCATTGGTGTCCAACTCTTTGTGACCTCATTGACTGCAGCATGCCAGGCCTCCCTGTCCATCACCAACTCCCGGAATTTACTCAAACTCATGTCCATTGAGTTGGGGATGCCATCCAACCATCTCATCCTCTGTGGTCCCCTTGTCCTTCTGCCCTCAATCTTTCCCATCATCAGGGTCTTTTCAAATGANGTGTCCAACTCTTTGTGACCTCATTGACTGCAGCATGCCAGGCCTCCCTGTCCATCACCAACTCCCGGAATTTACTCAAACTCATGTCCATTGAGTTGGGGATGCCATCCAACCATCTCATCCTCTGTGGTCCCCTTGTCCTTCTGCCCTCAATCTTTCCCATCATCAGGGTCTTTTCAAATGAGGCAGTTTTTTGCATCAGGTGGCCAAAGTATTGGACTTTCAGCTTCAGCATCAGTTCTTCCAATGAATATTCAGGACTGANTACTTCATGAAGAAGCCCAGCTAATAACAAGTATCTATGAGAAAATAAGGATTATGCTCTCTAAGCACTGTTCATTGGTAAGAATTCTTGTTCTTCTATTACTGGGTTAAAGTACGACTTATGAGTACATTAACATTCACCCTTCCAAAGGTCTGCCCACAATCATATGTTCACAAAGTACATAGCACCATGTTCCTCGGCTGGTGGACTCTCTCAGATTGATGACCAAGTGCAATAACTAAGCACCCCTGAGAATCATCAAAATTATGTCTACTGAAATCACTGAGCCTGACTGTTGCCTCTTGGTATTTGAGGACCAAGTTTGGTTAGTTCAGTTCAGTTGCTCATTGGTGTCCAACTCTTTGTGACCTCATTGACTGCAGCATGCCAGGCCTCCCTGTCCATCACCAACTCCCGGAGTTTACTCAAACTCATGTCCATTGAGTTGGGGATGCCATCCAACCATCTCATCCTCTGTTGTCCCCTTGTCCTCCTGCCCTCAATCTTTCCCATCATCAGGGTCTTTTCAAAATGAGGCAGTTTTTTGCATCAGGTGGCCAAAGTATTGGACTTTCAGCTTCAGCATCAGTTTTTCCAATGAATATTCAGGACTGATTTCCTTTAGCATGTACTGGTTGGATCTCCTTGCAGTTCAAGGGACTCTCAAGAATCTTCTCCAACACCACAGTTCAAAAGCATCAATTCTTCGGCCCTCAGCTTTCTTTAGAGTCTAACTCTCACATCTATATATGATTACTGGAAAAAACATAGCTTTGACTACATGGACCTTTGTTGACAAAGTAATATCTTTGCTTTTTAATATACTGTCTAGATTGGTCATAACTTTCTTTCCAAGGAGTAAGTGTCTTTTAATTTCATGGCTGCAGTCATCATCTGTAGTGATTTTGGAGCCCCCAAAATAGTCTGTCATTGTTTACATTGTTTCCCCAACTATTTGCCATGAAGTGATGGGACTGGATGCCATGATCTTAGTTTTCTGAATGTTGAGTTCAATTTTTTTAAACCAACTTTTCACTCTCTTCTTTCACTTTCATCAGGAGGCTCTTTAGTTCTTTTTACTTTGTGCCATAAGGGTGGTGTTATTTACATAATCTGAGGTTATTGATATTTTTCCCAGCAATCTTGATTCCAGCTTATGCTTCATCCAGCCCGGCATTTCACATGATGTAATCTTCACATAAGTTAAATAAGCAGGGTGATAATATATGGCTTTGATGTATTCCTTTCCCGATTTGGAACTAGTCTGTTGTTCCATGTCCAATTCTAACTGTTGCTTCTTGACCTGCATCCAGATTTCTCAGGAGGCAGGTCAGGTGGTTTGGTATTCCCATCTCTTTAAGAATTGTCCACAGTTTGTTGTGATCTACACCGTCAAAGGCTTTGGCAAAATCAATAAAGCAGAAATAGATGTGGGTTTTTTTTTTTGAATTCTCTTGTTTTTTCGATGATCCAGCAATGCTGACAATTTGTTCTCTTGTTCCTCTGCCTTTTCTAAATCCAGCTCGAACATCTGAAAGTTCACAGTTCACATACTGTTGAAGTCTGGCTTGGAAAATTTTGAGCATTAGTTTACTAGCATGTGAGATGAGTGCAACTGTGTGGTAGTTTGAGCATTCGTTGGCATTGCCTTTCTTTGGAATTGGAAAGAAAACTGACCTTTTCCAGTCCTGTGACCACCACTGCTGAGTTTTGCAAATTTGCTGGTATATTGAGTGCAGCACTTTCACAGCATCATTTTTTAAGATTTGAAATAGCTCAACTGTAATTCCATCACCTCCACTAGCTTTGTTCATAGTGATGCTTCCTAAGGCCCATTTGACTTCACATACTAGGATGTCTGGCTCTAAGTGAGTGATCACACTATCGTGATTACCTGGGTCATGAAGATCTTTTTTGTATAGCTCTTCTGTGTATTCTTGCCACCTCTTCTTAATATCTTCTGCTTCTGTTAGTTCCATACCATTTCTGTCCTTTATTGTGCCCATCTTTGCATGCAATGTTCCCTTGGTATCTCTAATTTTCTTGAAGAGATCTCTAGTCTTTCCAGTTTTATTGGTTCCTTCTATTTCTTTGCAATGATCACTGTATTATTCATTTTGAGAAATGAAATTGGAAAACAACTAACAATATGGAAGAAACTTTAGTTAGGAAACTAGGAGATGCAAATCCTGGTTCTGACTCAGTAGTAAGGAGTTCTGTCACCATCAGTAGCTATTTAATCTCCTTAAGTGAAAGACAGTACACTGGAGAAGAGCAGCTGTTCTAAAATTTTTAGTCACGAGGCTCTTTCTCCTTGTGACAGAGAAACTCCAGGCAAATGAAACAGACAGAGGCTGACATTTTCTGGCTGAAGGAAGGAGGTACAGGCTGTTCTGGTGTCCACTCCCTCTGCTTCCACTTGTGTCTGTCTCCCAGGCCCCTGTGGGAACGTGGAACACAATTTGAAAAAATCACTGCGTTCTCAGCTCTCTTACATGTCTCCCATGGAACAGTGCTCATGGCAGACAGGATGAAAGGGAAGGAGGCACCAGCTACGCTCACTGTTACAATGCATACCAAGAGCAAGAAGTTAGTTCTTTAAATATCAACTCAATGAAGCAAAACAACTTATTTAGAAGGTATTTCTTTCAGTATTAATGTAGAGAAAACTCTAGAAGAAACTGAATGTCAAAGGTAACTTCAGAATTGAAAATACACATATAAAATGTATGAAAGAAGACACATGAAAAATTCAGTGAAGCGCACATAAACAGTGGTTAAATTGAAAAAGCAAAACACCTTTACATTCCTCTCAGCATCTTTATGCTACCGCTACTAGCAACCACGCTTACTCCTCGCATTAACCCTCCAACCTATCCACATAAAATCTGTATTGTTCCTTAAGGGTAAGACTTTTTAGTGCAGATTCTGACCCTACATTTGAAAAGATGCAAATTCACTGAGTTGGAAAAATGTCACCTTAAGGCTTGAGATTTTAATATCGAGAACAAATGTTTCCTAAATTATTAGCACTATAAACATCATTTTTGTGTTATTTCCTCTTATTAAAATAAGAAGAAAATGACAGTAAGAGGAATCTTATACAGTTCCAAAGAAGTATAGTTAGAAGGTTTTGTGTGTGTGCTAAGTAGCCTCAGTCCTGTCTGAATCTTTGTGATCCCATGGACTGTAGCCCACCAGCCTCTTCTGTCCATGGGATTTTCCAGGCAAGAATCCTGGATTGGGGTTCATGACCTCCTCCAGGGGTTCTTCCCCGTCCAGGGATCGAACCTGCATCCCTTATGNCTAAATTATTAGCACTATAAACATCATTTTTGTGTTATTTCCTCTTATTAAAATAAGAAGAAAATGACAGAGGAATCTTGTACAGTTCCAAAGAAGTATAGTTAGAAGGTTTTGTGTGTGTGCTAAGTAGCCTCAGTCCTGTCTGACTCTTTGTGATCCCATGGACTGTAGCCCACCAGCCTCTTCTGTCCATGGGATTCTCCAGGCAAGAATACTGGATTGGGGTTCATGACCTCCTCCAGGGGTTCTTCCCCGTCCAGGGATCGAACCTGCATCCCTTATGTCTCCTGCACTAGCAGGCAGGTTCTTTACCACTGGTGCCACCTGGGAAGCCCTTAGAAGGCTTCAGAACCACAGAAAAGCAGGTCATTTTAAAAACATTATTTTAAAAAGGCAAATATACTTATATTTCTATATTTTATCCTAGGTAGCAATCCCTATGTCTGTGAGTTTATTATAAAATTCTAGGTTTAAAATGCACATATAATATACATATGAATTAGTTCTCCTTTTGATATTTAAAGGATATATATAATGTTACTTAAAAACAAAGTATGATAATGTTTGAACATCTCTATCTGTAAGAAATTTAGGAATTATGATCTCTAGGCACTGCTCAATGTTAAGAACTTCATTCTTCTGAATATTGGGCTAAAGGATGACCTTAAAATATATGAGCTTTAAGACTTTAGCATCCATGGAGTAAGCACATATGTTTGGAGTATAGAACCCATTGCACTAAGTTCTGGTGACACAGTTAGCTTTACTCATGCTAAACATCAACATAAACAGATTCAATAGCTGTTTAAGTATTTTGAAACTAAATGGATTTTCAATAAAGAAGTATAAGACTTCTAAAAGGAGATGGGGAGCAGAATTTGAAAGACTATATCAAGACTTAGGGTTCCCTGGCAACTCAGCTGGTAAAGAATCTGCCTGCAATGCAGGGGATTCCGGCTCAATTTCCTGGGTAGGAAAGATCTCCTGGAAAAGGGATAGGCTACCTACTCCAGTATTCTGGCTGGAGAATCCCCATGGATAGAGGAGCCTGGTAGGCTACAACCCGTGGAGTCACAAAGAGGTGGATATTACTGAGCGATTAAAAATATACACAGCACATCAAGACTTAGGGTTACTTATAAAAAGGGTCATATGTATATGCCAGACGGAATCTTTCTAATATTATAATAAAACCTCCTCAATCTATGATGATGCCCAATCAATGATGATAACCCAAGTTGGGTGTGTTGATTTTAAAGCTGTGATTTTTCTTTTTCTCAGCCAAAAATACTGTAAGCAAGACCCTTGAGCACTCAGAAATTGTCTAAACTACATTAAGGATCTCATATCTTGAACAAATACAAAAAAGATAGGTCAATATTTCAAGGCATGTAATATATATTTGAGCCTAGAATAACACATAAGAAAAAAACTGTGTACTCTGGACTCTATTTTGAATCAAGTTTGCATTATATTAGCGATTCTAAGACAACTATCATCATTAAAAGAATTTAGTAAGTAGCTATATATATCTTTGATTATATATAAAAATTTACATGAATAATGTAAGTGACAATAATTTGCCATCCTGGAAGAACTGACAAGTTAAGATTCAGTGGTTTAGTTCCATGAATAGCACCTGAAGAGACTGATGAAGACTAATTATGTTATGGTTCCTACTTATTTCCTATTAGAATAAAAGAATCATGATTTCTGAATAGAAATTGCACTTTATGTGATTATTTAGTTGAATCTCAACAGGAAAGGAATACTAGAATATCTTAGACCTGGAGTCCTGGGTCTATTTCATATGAACCTCAAGCTAGTAGCAGAAATTTAAACTATTTTTTCTTGTGTACAACACATTGTCAAAACCATCCTGCTGTGAGAACAATGAAAAGATGTAAATGGAGAGATATTTTACTTTGTGCTTTCTATTCATATATCTGCATCTTAAATGCCTGCCAAAGCCTTTGACTAAGAAGGCAACTAAAGCAAGACAAACAGGTCAGTAACCTAACCTACTTTCTCCATCTTGCTGCTTAACAGTGCATGGCAAAGCTTAAGAAAGTGAATCTTAGTACTTTTAAAAATTCAAAAATTATAGAAATAGGCAAAGAAACGTACTCTAGCCTCAGATGTCATTAGACAGCAAACAAACGAGAAACAACTATTTAACATTAAGATACTGGGGAAAATTTTGAGTGATGGAAATTTATAAATAGTTTTCTCAGAAAATAATTTATTCAATTATGTCTACTTAAATGGAGCAAAGAGAAATTCTAATTACTGGAATTATTAGAAAATAATTCAAATTATTTTCTTTCTTAGTTATAAACTTTTAGTATGAAAACCTAATTCTTTCATTGTTGAAAGAACTGTAGGACACTAGCTAAATATTAATTTATCACATGGTCTTAGTCCTGGAGAATTTTTTCTATGTTGTTACCATAATCACAATTGTGGTCCATATGNTCCAGGCAAGAATCCTGGATTGGGGTTCATGACCTCCTCCAGGGGTTCTTCCCCGTCCAGGGATCGAACCTGCATCCCTTATGTCTCCTGCACTAGCAGGCAGGTTCTTTACCACTGGTGCCACCTGGGAAGCCCTTAGAAGGCTTCAGAACCACAGAAAAGCAGGTCATTTTAAAAACATTATTTTAAAAAGGCAAATATACTTATATTTCTATATTTTATCCTAGGTAGCAATCCCTATGTCTGTGAGTTTATTATAAAATTCTAGGTTTAAAATGCACATATAATATACGTATGAATTAGTTCTCCTTTTGATATTTAAAGGATATATATAATGTTACTTAAAAACAAAGTATGATAATGTTTGAACATCTCTATCTGTAAGAAATTTAGGAATTATGATCTCTAGGCACTGCTTAATGTTAAGAACTTCATTCTTCTGAATATTGGGCTAAAGGATGACCTTAAAATATATGAGCTTTAAGACTTTAGCATCCATGGAGTAAGCACATATGTTTGGAGTATAGAACCCATTGCACTAAGTTCTGGTGACACAGTTAGCTTTACTCATGCTAAACATCAACATAAACAGATTCAATAGCTGTTTAAGTATTTTGAAACTAAATGGATTTTCAATAAAGAAGTATAAGACTTCTAAAAGGAGATGGGGAGCAGAATTTGAAAGACTATATCAAGACTTAGGGTTCCCTGGCAACTCAGCTGGTAAAGAATCTGCCTGCAATGCAGGGGATTCCGGTTCAATTCCTGGGTAGGAAAGATCTCCTGGAAAAGGGATAGGCTACCTACTCCAGTATTCTGGCTGGAGAATCCCCATGGATAGAGGAGCCTGGTAGGCTACAACCCGTGGAGTCACAAAGAGGTGGATATTACTGAGCGATTAAAAATATACACAGCACATCAAGACTTAGGGTTACTTATAAAAAGGGTCATATGTATATGCCAGACGGAATCTTTCTAATATTATAATAAAACCTCCTCAATCTATGATGATGCCCAATCAATGATGATAACCCAAGTTGGGTGTGTTGATTTTAAAGCTGTGATTTTTCTTTTTCTGAGCCAAAAATACTGTAAGCAAGACCCTTGAGCACTCAGAAATTGTCTAAACTACATTAAGGATCTCATATCTTGAACAAATACAAAAAAGATAGGTCAACATTTCAAGGCATGTAATATATATTTGAGCCTAGAATAACACATAAGAAAAAAACTGTGTACTCTGGACTCTATTTTGAATCAAGTTTGCATTATATTAGCGATTCTAAGACAACTATCATCATTAAAAGAATTTAGTAAGTAGCTATATATATCTTTGATTATATATAAAAATTTACATGAATAATGTAAGTGACAATAATTTGCCATCCTGGAAGAACTGACAAGTTAAGATTCAGTGGTTTAGTTCCATGAATAGCACCTGAAGAGACTGATGAAGACTAATTATGTTATGGTTCCTACTTATTTCCTATTAGAATAAAAGAATCATGATTTCTGAATAGAAATTGCACTTTATGTGATTATTTAGTTGAATTTCAACAGGAAAGGAATACTAAAATATCTTAGACCTGGAGTCCTGGGTCTATTTCATATGAACCTCAAGCTAGTAGCAGAAATTTAAACTATTTTTTCTTGTGTACAACACATTGTCAAAACCATCCTGCTGTGAGAACAATGAAAAGATGTAAATGGAGAGATATTTTACTTTGTGCTTTCTATTCATATATCTGCATCTTAAATGCCTGCCAAAGCCTTTGACTAAGAAGGCAACTAAAGCAAGACAAACAGGTCAGTAACCTAACCTACTTTCTCCATCTTGCTGCTTAACAGTGCATGGCAAAGCTTAAGAAAGTGAATCTTAGTACTTTTAAAAATTCAAAAATTATAGAAATAGGCAAAGAAACGTACTCTAGCCTCAGATGTCATTAGACAGCAAACAAACGAGAAACAACTATTTAACATTAAGATACTGGGGAAAATTTTGAGTGATGGAAATTTATAAATAGTTTTCTCAGAAAATAATTTATTCAATTATGTCTACTTAAATGGAGCAAAGAGAAATTCTAATTACTGGAATTATTAGAAAATAATTCAAATTATTTTCTTTCTTAGTTATAAACTTTTAGTATGAAAACCTAATTCTTTCATTGTTGAAAGAACTGTAGGACACTAGCTAAATATTAATTTATCACATGGTCTTAGTCCTGGAGAATTTTTTCTATGTTGTTACCATAATCACAATTGTGGTCCATATGATGAATGCTGATATAAGTATAATAACAGAAGCTGGGAACATTAACCAATGTTAATATTTGAGTTCAAGTTATAAAGATGACTTGCAATTTTCCAAGCATTTTAAGGTATGCAAACTGATGAATAACAAATTCAATGCAACAATGATTGAGAGCACAGGGCTTTGCAAGATAATTTCAGAAGAAGCTGGATCTATATGGGCTAGAAAGATTACTGAGTTGTGTATTAAAGTGATTAACAATAGCTGTTACAGTATGTGTGTGTGTGTGTGTCTGTGTCTGTGTCTGTGTGTGTGATTCACTTGTAGTCCACAATGTTACTGCAAGTTGTGGTGGTAAGGGTCTCTGGTAAAGGTTATCTTTTGGGGATTTGGCTACTTTGAGGATCATTTAGGTAGAATATATAGGATATGATAAAGTAGGATAAGACTTGTAGGAGGGAAGCTACGTCAGACACTGGCAGCATCATAGGAAAACAGAGATAAAATACAGAAAATATTTCTGAGATAGAATAAACCAGATTTGGTTACAGATTGANGGGGATTTGGCTACTTTGAGGATCATTTAGGTAGAATATATAGGATATGATAAAGTAGGATAAGATTTGTAGGAGGGAAGCTACGTCAGACACTGGCAGCATCATAGGAAAACAGAGATAAAATACAGAAAATATTTCTGAGATAGAATAAACCAGATTTGGTTACAGATTGAATACCGAACTGAAATATAGAGAAGGGCAGAAAATGACTGAACATTTTACTGAGAGAATGTACCAATGGTGACACTATTATATAGAGTCAGGAACATGTCAGTTGAAGCAGGATTGCAAATGAAAAAGAAAAAGGAGAGCAGTTTGGAAATGGTAAGTTGTTAGCATCGGCAGGACGTCTGAGTGATGTCCAGTGGGAGAATGAAGCCACAGATCTGAATCTTAGACAAACACATGAGGTGTGCTTTTTAGGGGAAGAGCTTTCAACAAACAGTCTACAGCAATGAGATTAGAAGAAAACACCCAAAGAGATGTCATGGAGTGAAATGAGAAGATTCCTGCAGATCTGAGTGCTCCTAAGTCTATGAACGAAGAAAGCAATGGCAATCCACTCCAGTACTCTTGCATGGCAAATCCCATGGTTGGAGGAGCCTGGTAGGCTGCAGTCCATGAGGTCGCTAGGAGTTGGACACGACTAAGCGACTTCACTTTCACTCTTCACTTTCATGCATTGGAGAAGGAAATGGCAACCCACTCCCGTGTTCTTGCCTGGAAAATCCCAGGGACGGGGGAGCCTGGTGGGCTGCCGTCTCTGGGGTTGCAGAGTCGGACATGACTGAAGTGACTTAGCAGCAGTAGCAGCAGCAAGTCTACTTTCCCTGTTGGAAATCAAAATACTACCTTTCTCATTCAATTATTGTAGGGACTAAATTAGCCACATGATGAATTTAAAATACTAGTCTTGGTGTCTGACAGGGGAAGAATTTAATAAATGGTATGTATAACTACTATATGAATGATAAAAAGAATGGCAATCACCAGTTGACTCTGAGTGCCTTTGACCACGTGGGAAGGTCTCCACTGTCCTTGACATCTACCTCTGGTTTTTACTAATTTTGCTCCATTCTACAAGCAACACTTTCCCCCACACGCTACACATAATTGTTCTGTAGTGATTTCTCTTAAGCTAAAGGCAACTGCCCCTCGCACTGACTGCAAATTCTAGACAATTATTCTTCACAGTGCTGTGCTTATTGCCTGGGATTGTAATGGCCTCTCAGAGGATTCTAATGATAATATTCTTTATCAAGTGATTGCTTTGTCCATGGTTGCCACATTAAAAAACACAAAATTAGAGTGAAAATGAAAGCCAAAAATCTATGACAAATGTAGCTATACTTTTTTGTGATAGAAAGAACAATGTATCTAAAAGAGCTTTCATGCTGTTGTATAATGTACCTTTGCCTTAAATTAGATTCCTCTCCCTGTTCAGTTAATGTGGAAACAACAAATAACCATTTTATCTCCTTTCTTGAATTTTGCTATTGCACTGACCACTTCTGGTACATTTTTTTTGTTCTACCCAGGCTTCTCTCCGTTAAAAAAGAAATAAGCCATTTTATCATGAGATAATACATTAATAAAAAACAAGCTGGTTTTAAAGTGTTGTTCAAATTTTTTTTTTTCATTTAAATGAATCACTGATGAATTCATTTCAGACAGTGATTCTGATTTTGCCCATCTACTCAGTAAGTCTCTGCTGGGTGTAAAGAATATGCCCCCAGGAACTGACAGCATGGAAACAGAAGGGCTCTTCACTCTAAAATTATGTAAAGAGCCTAATCTGAGATACATAAAATCTTGAAACTAACTTAAAAACACAGGTTGACCTTATGAGCACAGCAAATCAAGACCAAAACTAGGGTCTGACTGGGTCATTCAGAAGAATGGATGCAGGCAGAGTGCCAATCAGGTAAGTTTATTTCTCCAGGAGACAGACGATCCTGACCAAGACTGACGCTATCTCAGTGACAGATATTATGTAAAGTGTGAAGACTGCTATCTCTGGGTATGGTCTGATGCCATTAAACATGCTATGTACTTTTCTTGTTCCGATGCCATGATCATTCAGCTACCTTCTGGTGATAATTTGGCTTCTTGTGAGTTTGGCTTCTTGTGAGAAGGGAACATTCTGACCAGAGGAGGCTTATCTTCATCATGTATCCTCTTGGCAGATATACTTCTCAATATACGTTAATAAATGAGGCAATTTAGTTATAGTTCATTTTATATGAGTGAGGTTTATATGAGTGAGAATCTGTTAAAATCATCCTTTATGTGATGACAAAAACCAAACTTTTGAGGCTGCAAAATAGCATCTCAAACCAAAGACCAAGGAACACATGGTTCTATGAAGTTTCTTGGGAGAAGGTCAACAAAGAAATTATCCCTCTAGTCATCCCTACAACCAAGGCCACTGAAGCATCAAAGCTGATCAGTAGAATAAAGTATAAAGGGGGATATTCAGTATAAAGGAATATTGGCAATTTACAAGCACAGGTTTAATTTCAGCATTATAATAGCCAACACTTATGGAATCTGAGAAAAATTAGATTGTTTATCTCAAGCAGTTAGTAGAAGTTGCAGTTTTACAGGCCTGCACACTTCTCAAAGCCCAGAACATGGGCTTCCCTGGTGGATCAGACAGTAATCAACTGAAAGTGAAAATGAAAGTCATTCAGTCATGTCAGACTCTTTGTGAACCCATGGACTATAGTCCATGGAATTCCCCAGGCCAGAATACTGTAGTGGGTAGCCTTTCCCTTTTCCAGGGGATCTTCCTAACCTAGGGATCAAACCCAGGTCTTCCGCATTGCTGGTCGATTCTTTACCAGTTGAGCCATAAGGGAAATCTGCCTGCTAAACAGAAGACCTAGGTTTAACACCTGGGTAGGTAAGATCTGCAGAGAAGGGAACAGCTACCCACTCCAGTGTTCTGGCCTGGAGAATTCCACGGACAGAAGCGTCTGGCGGGCTTCAGTCCACGGGATCGCACAGAGTCAGACAGGACTGAGAGACGAACACTTTCCCTTTCAGCCAGAACCCTGTGCCCAATCCTTAGTTCTCTCCCTTCTCTACTGTGACCTGCAGTGAAACATGATTCTAATGTCTCTGGAAACAGCTCTATGACTTGGTCTAAAAAACATTTTTTAAAAATACTCACCAAATATAAATTATTTTAGATATAACTGATTACTATCTCATTCACTTAAAAAGAAACCTTCTTAAATTGCAGTATTTAAAATCTTATTTTAAGAGAGTGAAAATATACAGATTTTAACATAGCTCATTTATTCTTTTCTCTACCATCCACTGAAAAATGATAGCACAATGGTTGAGTAAAGACTCAGAAAAAAAAAGGCTCAGGAAATTTCACAAAACTGTTTTGATCCATAATTATTATTTTTCACCTAACAGACTGCATTATATATAATTAAAAATTAGTTGAAGTACATTAATTTTAAATAAAACTGTGATAAGAATAAAATTAAGTTATTCTGATTGTGTGTAAAGATGGAAAAATAAACATGATGGGCCTGATCTCTTAGTCTCCCAATACTAATTATTTTCAGAAAAATTGTATGTACCTCTGATTACTGCTACTCAAGAGTCCATTTCATGCAGTAAACAGGATTAGAATAATCTAACAAACACATACAATTATATTTTTAATTTGTAGTTTTCAACAATTACCAGAATGGGAAAGCCAAACCTTTTTGGTATTTTTTGCAAGTGGTAAGTACTAATGTTTAATGCTTATAATATCTTTGAATGGCCACAAGAATATACACAAAGGAATTTGAAAATCAGATACATCTTTCAGAATCATTGCATTTGTAATTTTTCATTTTAAGATCAGGTGGAACACTACGTTGTATATTGTGAGGTTAAAAAAATTTAATGATTCACATAGTTCTAATTCTCAAAATAATATTTGGATTTTAAAATGACTACTTTGCCATCATTGTGCATTGATTTTGAAGAAGAATATTAATTTTGCATGAAAGTACTGAGGGGGGAAACTGACATACATTTAAAAAATGAATACCAGATAATAAAAGCAGAAGAAACTGCAGTTATCTCTCAAACATTCTTACTTGTGGCAGGTGGAAATGTGCCTGTTGTTAACGTTTGGTACCAAGTTATTTTCAGTATATATATATGTATGTATGTATATATGTATATATTATATATATATTTGGTATCACTTATATAGCAATTCTTTCCTCAATTAAAAATTATGAAATGAGATTTTAGCCTACTGATCTTTTTTACTTCAATAATTATATATTGTCTCACTTGCATAGAAATAATTCATAAAAATTAAAAATCAACTATTGTAATTATTATTCTTTTATTTTCAGGAATAAATCCTCAATACACAAAAGTGCAGTAAAACTTGCTGTGAGCTGTTTTTATGTTCCCATTGCATCCTTCAATCAAAACATGAAGCAGTGTTGTGTGCATCTCAGAAACTCAATATTATTCTTGTGGGTGGTTTTGTTGCTTCCAAAATAAACTTTTATTTTGGTCACCAAATAAGCTATTGCTTGAATTCAATGACTAGTAAGTACGCACAGGGACAAACTAGGTTGTGTTGAATGTGGGTACATAAAGTCATTTCTGTTTCAAAATATATCTTTACAAATAATATCAATAGCTATATTCTGTTAAGTATTTATTTTGACAGCCAGATACTACATTAACAGCTTTATAGATGTGTTTTCTCTTTTAATTCTAATAAAAGTTTTATAACAGAGCTCTTATCCCACCCTACTCCACCCCCATAGCATGGTGGGGACACAGGATGTCTAGAGATTAAAGTGTTTCACCTAAAGTCACAGTGCTAAGGAATGAATTTAACTCAGCCTCATTTTTGTGTACCTCCCAGTATGCGCTCTTAAGCATGACTGCTTTGTATTCAGATCTGTTAACAGTGTCTCCACACACTATATATTTGTTGCATTTATGCATAAACACAGGTAGGGTGTATTGAAAGAAAGATTTGTGTAAATTTCAGAAGCATTCCCACTATTTTGTATGAGCACCTCATAGATTAGTGATAGATACAAATTGAATTTCTAAATTTCTTTCCATTCTTGGGGATGTTTTCAAAGAGCTCAGAGAATTATTACAACAGCAAGATACATGCAACATGGAGCAAAAATTTAGGTATTTGATGACTGAGAAATAACTAAAATCTCCCCAGAATATTATCTGTTTTCTCATAAGCAACAATTTACAATGTAGCAAAATTATGAAAAAAGTGCTCATAATGTTTAAAGTAAAGAGGCTTCGAAAGAAACAAGGCAGAATGATATCTCTTATAAAACATACTTAAAATTGTCCTGCCTATATTACTCTATTTTGGGAAAAAGAAAAATAGAAGCTATAGAGGATCACAGGGAAAGCGGAACAATGAGTGGGTGAGGGAAGCTTATGGGTGAGCAAGAGGGACACAGAAAAATATATTCTCCATTCAAACTCTCTGCTTGCATTAAACCTTTGCACCTCAAACGAATCTGTCACTGAGTCTAGGAGGGGGATTCTCAGCCCATTCATTGTTCCCTGCTCTCTCAATTGTGACAATGATCAAAATGCCTGTGTACAATTCTTGACAAATGGAAAAAGAATTCTGTCACAGAGCTTCTAAATGGCTATTAGAAATATGTGTGAGTTGTATTGTCAGACTGGCTTAGATTCTAAGTCCTGGTGGGGGAGGGACTGATGTTTTTCCTATGAGGCTGACAGACTATACTGCAACACTTAATAAAAATAGTAGCAGAAACATAGTGGAGGCAAATGAACCCCTCAATCCCAGATTACAAACTCCGCACAAAGCCCTGTACCTTTCATGCAATTCCATTACCAGTGTTGGTATGAGTTTCAAGGGGAGCCTGCATTGAAAATCTATTTTCTGTGATACACATTCTGGTATAAAATGTTCACATGAAGCAAATAAGATTATTCACAGTAGACTTCTTAGTGGCTAATAAATTTAATCATTCTCTTCAGTGACGTTAATCAGTAGTTGTTCCAATATGCTTGAACAAACAGAGCACCTGACTGTAGATTAACTGCACCTAAGATGGCTTGTGAATATTAGTGTATCACTTAACCATATGGTAAATTAGACTTCTCTCTTGTAATTCACCGGAAGGAAGTCAAAATAATTAGAAATCACTCTCAAAAACTGCAGTTGCACACAACAGCTCAGCCCCTGAAATGAAATGGTTCTCAGAAATTTCTGTTTTGCAGGTGGGTTCCAACGACAGGCTACAGACTGGCTGCTGGTGTTATCACGTAAAATGGGCTTGCAGAATGAATGTTAAACTGTAAGGTTGTTTGCCATCTGCTTTCTCTATTGATTTGACTTTGGAAGGTTTTCTTTTTTGTCAAGAAGAAAACCAGATCATGTCCTGATCATGAGGGTTGCCAAAAATGGTATATACATTTCCTCATAAGAGGCGTCCACTGGAGGGTGATAGAACTCAAACGTCAGTTTATTCTTTCCAGGGATGTGCTCTGTTATATTGAGAATTTTAAAACAATTTTAAATCGTTAGTAGCATAAATATGAAGATACAATGGATCAGTGCTTCTCAATTTTTAAAATATGCTTCTGAATCACTTGGGGACCTTGTTAAAATGCAGATTATGATTCAGCAAGTCTGGTGTGGGGAGCTCAAGAGCCTACATTTCTAACAACTTTCCATGCATGGCCAAAGCTGCTGGTCTGTGGGTCACAATTCAAGAAATAAGGCTGTAGATGCTCCATTCTCTACTAAACAAATAGCAGTGGTCACCAAACTGTGACATTTGCCATGTTTTCTTCACGAGAAGCAGTAGATAGATATTTTTTTTATTTATTGACTTCCTGGTCTTTGAACTTTGTTGAGAATCAAGGATTACCTTACCCAACTCAAGCCCTCTATGTCACTAACCTCAAATGGCAGAGAAGTCTTAAAGTACTATTTATTAATGCATTTAATCCATAGAAAAATTGTCATCTGGACCAAGTGAGATACAAGAAGTAGACATACATGGTTTCTGAACTGATGAATCTTACATACAGTCTAGGTGAAAAGATAGATAAAATCTATAGAAATATGTATTTATTCTGAAAGAGGTTGCAGAATACTAAAGATGCCAGAGGATCTAACTGGGTAAGGCTTCCCTGAGAAACTGACATTTAGTTAAGCTCAGAGATACACGGAGGTGTTATTCAGGAAAGTGAGAGAAAGTGTTGAGTAACCGGGAAATACATCCACAAGCTTTTCAGTCATGCTTGAGACAGCTGAGCAAGTAAGTGGTGCAGAGATGAGACTGGAATGGTGAGGAGAAATCCCGTCCTGGAGACATTATATGGCAGTCAAAGATTTTAGAGTGAAGCTAAATGTAAAGGAAAAATGTTTTTAAGTATAAGCACTGTAGGATACACATTTTGAAGCACTCTTTCTTGCTGCAATGTACTGGATTGATTAGGACAATAATGGATGTGAAAATTAGGCTACCAAAGTGCCCCAGGCCAGAGATAATGGAATTCAGAAAAGGTGATGGCAAAGGAGAAGGGGATGTGCTGTGCTGTGCTTAGTTGCTCAAATCACGTCCCACTCTTTGCGACCCCATGAACTGTAGCCTGCCAGGCTCCTCTGTCCACGGGCATTCTCCAGGCAAGAATACTGGAGTGGGTTGCCATGCCCTCCTCCAGGGGATCTTCCCAACCCAGGGACTGAACCCAGGTCTCCCGCATTGCGGACGGATTCTTTACCATCTGAGCCATCAAGGAAGCCCAAAATGGGGATGGAGAGACAATTATATGTATATTTGGGAGGTGTTTTGACTGATTCGGTATAGAAAGTGAAAGAGAAAGAGACCTCAGTGATGTCTCCTGGGCAAAAGCAATTTTGGCAGATGGTGGTACCATTTGCTGTTATGGGAACACTAAAGGAGAAGCAAGTTTTGTGGGTAACATATAAATTTTGGCAATTTTTTGTTATAGAAGTCTATTAAAGCCCCACTGGAGTTTTCCTACTGTGATCATTAGACTATTGTGCAAAAGAAATAAATGCTTTGTTGAAATAAAAACTTTCTGTTTAATGTTCTTCTCTTACTTAGTCAATGATAACTTTATATAAAGAATAAGTTAATTTTTTATAAGAAGGAAACTTAGAACAAAAGACATAGACTTGAAAAATTACATAAGGATGGTGATAAAATTGGTCATAAAAATTTAGATATCTCAGTTTAATAACTTGTGAATTTGATTTCTTAAGAAACAATCATGGTGAAATATGGCAACATCTCAGAGAGGTGTCCAAACTCTCACCATGTGAGTTATCATTGATCTACTATGTATTTGATATTAAAGTCACCTTTATTATTCAGAAATTTGGGGCTTTAACTTTTTTAAACTGGAAACTATAGTCATAAGGATCTTTGGTAAGCTGCCTTATATACTATAAACCTGTGCTGATATTATAGCTATAAAGTGTATGTATGCTGACTAAGCATACACTGATAATAACTAATCATACCACACTGGCTGAAAGAAGGGTATCCAAATAAACTATTCTTACCTAATATGGACTTTATCATCAGCTATGATTCAGTAAATATTTAAACTCCATTGTTTTGCTTCAATTGAGGAAGCTTTACTGCCTCAGCATTTCTCAAGCTTCCTGCTGCTGCTGCTGCTAAGTCGCTTCAGTCGTGTCCAACTCTGTGTGACCCCATAGATGGCAGCCCACCAGGCTCTTCTGTCCCTGGGATTCTCCAGGCAAGAACACTGGAGTGAGTTGCCATTTCCTTCTCCAATGTATGCATGCATGCTAAGTCGCTTCAGTTGTGTCTGACTCTGTGCAACCCCATGGACAACAGCCCACCAGGCTCCTCTGTCCATGGAATTCTCTAGGCAAGAGTATTGGAGTGGGATGCCATTTCCTTCTCTACAAGCTGCATGAATCACATGTAATGTTAATATGTGCTAATAAACATTCTCAGCGGCACTTCACCCAGTTGTGGCTCCCCAGAAACAATTGTCACGTTGATGGTAGTTTTTCAAAGCAGGGTTTGAGTTTTGTATTGACACACATAGCTCATATATTAGATATATAGTGAAAGTGAAAGTGTTAGTTGCTCATCAGTGTCCGACTCTGCGATCCTGTGAACTGAAGCCTACCACGCTCTTTTGTCCCAGGAATTCTCCAGGCAAGAATACTGGAGTGGGTTGCCATACCCTCCTCCAGGGGACCTTCTCAGCCCATTAATCAAACCCAGATCACCCGCATTGCAAGCAGATTCTTTACCGTCTGAGCCAGAGGTANAATGGATCTTATCTAATATATACACAAAGACACACACACACACAATGGACTATTACTCAGCATTAAAAAAAAGAGAGAGAGAGAAGGAAATCTTGCCATGTGTGATAACATGGCAGCATCCAGAGGGTTTTATGGTAAGTGAAATAGGTTGGTGACAAATACCATATGATTTCACTTACATGTGGAGTTTGAAAAACAAAACAAATGAGCAAAAGTAACAAAACAGAAACAAACCATGCAAACAGAGAAGAAACTGGTGGTTGCTGGAAGGGAGGTGGATGAGGGGATAAGTGAAATAGGTGAGGGAGATGAAACTTCCAGTTATAAAATAAATGTCACTGGGATATCATGTACAGCATAGGGAACACAGTTAATAATATTTTAAAACTTTTTATGGTGACAGATGGTAACTAGGCTTATTGTGGTGCTCTCATAACCTGTAAAGATATTGAATCACCTTTTCCACCACCACAGCCTAGATGCAGAACTTTCTTTCAATCACCACAAATCTTTCTGTAAAGACTATAATCTCTGACTGCCTCCATCTCTATAATTTTATTTCAAGATTATTATGTAATACATGACTGTCTTTTTTCATGCAGTGTTTTGTCAACCAAGTTTTTGCATTTTTCAGTATATTCTTCCCTTTTATTGCTGTATTGCACTGTAAGGTGTGGAGATACCACCATTTGCTTACTCACTGACCATTTGAGGGACATTTGGATTGTCTCTAATTTTTGACAGTGCTGAATGAAGCTGCTATGAACATTTCTATGCAGCTTTCTTATTTTTAAAAATTTTTTGTTGGAGCTATACAGCTTTTATGTGAACATAACTTTCTATCCTTTTGGGATACATACCCAAGAATTCAATGACTGTGTGGCATATGGTAAGTGGATGTTCAGTATGAAACTGCAAAACTCTTTCCAGGGTGGGCATACCATTTTGTCATCTGTGCTAGCAATGATCACCTATATTCTTAGAAACCTCACTAGCATTTGGTGTTGAATGTAATTTTAAGGCTGTAAATTCTTTGTGGCCAGGTACTGTCTCATATCACCTTTAAAAACGTTAATATAATAGCAATGTTGATTTTTTAAAAGGCTATTGGATATTTGCTATAAACAGGACACTGAATAGGACAAACACATGACTTTCCTCCAGGCAGGGACCCCAGGTTTATTGGCATGCAGCAACTGCAAACTCAAATGTCAGAGGCCAGACAGCCAACATGAATGGTAGAACTGTCGGGGACCAGAGCCTATGTGAACACTGTGGGGACTGTGACCTAGCAGAGAGCNCCAGTCCCCTATAATGAAAAAGACATCTTTTTGGGGTGTTAGTTTTAGAAGGCCTTGTAGGTATAGCTATTACCAAAGAGACAAAAAAAAGTGTTAGAAAGGGTGTGGAGAAAAGGGAACACCTGTACATCATTGGTGGGAATGTAAATTGCTACACCATTCTGGAAAACTGAATGAGGGTTCCTCATAAAATTATAAATAAAAGTATCACATGACTTGGAAATTCTACTACTGAGAATTTATCCATAGAAAATGAAATCATTAATTTGAAAAGATACATGTACTCCAGTCATTGAGGTACTTATTACAATAGCCAAAATATGAAATTAACATAAGTGTCCATTAACAGATGAATGAATAAGTAAGATGTAATATACATATATATCTTATCATCCACTTGATGGACATGAGTTTGAGTAAACTCCAGGAGTTGGTGATGGACAGGGAAGCATGGTGTGCTGCAGTCCATGGGGTCACAAAGAGTCGGACATGACTGAGCGACTGAATGGATCTTATCTAATATATACACAAAGACACACACACACACAATGGACTATTACTCAGCATTAAAAAAAAGAGAGAGAGAGAAGGAAATCTTGCCATGTGTGATAACATGGCAGCATCCAGAGGGTTTTATGGTAAGTGAAATAGGTTGGTGACAAATACCATATGATTTCACTTACATGTGGAGTTTGAAAAACAAAACAAATGAGCAAAAGTAACAAAACAGAAACAAACCATGCAAACAGAGAAGAAACTGGTGGTTGCTGGAAGGGAGGTGGATGAGGGGATAAGTGAAATAGGTGAGGGAGATGAAACTTCCAGTTATAAAATAAATGTCACTGGGATATCATGTACAGCATAGGGAACACAGTTAATAATATTTTAAAACTTTTTATGGTGACAGATGGTAACTAGGCTTATTGTGGTGCTCTCATAACCTGTAAAGATATTGAATCACCTTTTCCACCACCACAGCCTAGATGCAGAACTTTCTTTCAATCACCACAAATCTTTCTGTAAAGACTATAATCTCTGACTGCCTCCATCTCTATAATTTTATTTCAAGATTATTATGTAATACATGACTGTCTTTTTTCATGCAGTGTTTTGTCAACCAAGTTTTTGCATTTTTCAGTATATTCTTCCCTTTTATTGCTGTATTGCACTGTAAGGTGTGGAGATACCACCATTTGCTTACTCACTGACCATTTGAGGGACATTTGGATTGTCTCTAATTTTTGACAGTGCTGAATGAAGCTGCTATGAACATTTCTATGCAGCTTTCTTATTTTTAAAAATTTTTTGTTGGAGCTATACAGCTTTTATGTGAACATAACTTTCTATCCTTTTGGGATACATACCCAAGAATTCAATGACTGTGTGGCATATGGTAAGTGGATGTTCAGTATGAAACTGCAAAACTCTTTCCAGGGTGGGCATACCATTTTGTCATCTGTGCTAGCAATGATCACCTATATTCTTAGAAACCTGACTAGCATTTGGTGTTGAATGTAATTTTAAGGCTGTAAATTCTTTGTGGCCAGGTACTGTCTCATATCACCTTTAAAAACGTTAATATAATAGCAATGTTGATTTTTTAAAAGGCTATTGGATATTTGCTATAAACAGGACACTGAATAGGACAAACACATGACTTTCCTCCAGGCAGGGACCCCAGGTTTATTGGCATGCAGCAACTGCAAACTCAAATGTCAGAGGCCAGACAGCCAACATGAATGGTAGAACTGTCGGGGACCAGAGCCTATGTGAACACTGTGGGGACTGTGACCTAGCAGAGAGCGCAAGCCTGGCTAAAGGGAGACTGTCCCCTGGCAGCCGTTCTGTCCATGTTGCTAGACATTCTGATTTTTCTAAAAAAAATTAAAGTACAATTTTTCAGTGGACACTCTCCTGATGTGTAAGTCAAAGTTTGAAAGAATCCATCCTCCACAAAAGTCCCAAGGACCAATTTTGGCTTAAAGACAAATTACTTGAGAGTTATCACTTAGAGGGGTGAGTAGCCCACTAAAAAATAAAATAAATGTTTAGCACTTTTAGACATCAGGAAGTTATCTTAGATTGAAGAAATAAAAAAAGCCTTTATAGAGTAGAATCGTGCTTCTCAAACTTCAAACTGCTTATGAATCACCTGAGGATCAGTCTTATTAATTGGCTTAGGAGGAGGGGATCAGGAATGTGGGCTGGGATTATGCCTCGCCTGGTGATGCTGCTGGTGCAGGGACCATTCTAAATAGCAAGGATACGAGTAACGAGTAACCTTTGAGCTGGACCCTGCTGGGTGGGTTATGTTTGTATATGCAGAAATGGATCCTGGTAGAGAGAATGGTGCCACCAGTCATAAAGGTAGCAAGACTTGGAGATGAATGTGACATTGCAAAATCTTCAGTTCATGTTGTAAATAGTTTACACAAAAAAGAGCAGGAGGTAAACTTAGCAAGATATATGTTGATATGGGACGGTGCTACATATTACATTCCAGATGTCAGCAGCCTGTGAAACACATGTACCTAGACCACCATCAGCAAGAAATGTCCATGATTTCTATGATCCCTCCTTTTGATTATAGATGGGTCTCTCAGTTATAATCATCTAGTCCCGCCCAGCCACATGCCTTTCAGCTTAAGTCTTCTGTCCCAAATTTAAAGGCATGGGCACTGCCTCAGGGCTCACTGATGTCTGTACTGAAGTTTCTGCCTGTTTTATTTCTCAGATGCACTACTTGCAAACCTAGCTGTGTTGGCTCCATGCTAAGAAGGGATACTTGCCTTTTTGTCTCTTATGGGAAAAGATTTTCACCTGAACTCCAAATTCTCTTAAAGAATTCTGAAAACTGATATTCGCTCTTCTGGTTGTCAGTGTCTTTCTACCCGTAGGTGCTCCATCCCAAGGGGGCGCACTGTCTTCTTTGCTCCTGTCACTCTGTCTCTCTTTGACTAATTTGAAAAAGCACCAACAAAATGAAACATAAACCTCTTCTCTCTCTTTGGTCCAAAAACTGTCAAAGGCTATATGACAGTTGATTTCACTTATTAAATTAGGCAAACACTTGTTTTCAGGAGTCCATGTGGTTCACACACAATCAAAACAAGAGCTTCCATTCTCAGAAATAAAAGGATAAGCAAACAAATAAATGGGTAAATGGATGCACTTGTATTTTAATAGGAAGATGATGAAGGGATATAAAGGAGATGAAAAACAAAGGCGAGAAGGACAGATGGAAGAGGCCTTGGGAAAGGGAGGAATAATTGACAAGGAGGGGCAGAGAATGGAGATGGGTCTAAGAAGATTTCCAGGCTAGAAATCACCTTAGAAAGATCTGAAAAGCTAAACCAGTGAAAAGCTAGGTATCCCTGCTATACCTACAAGCCCTGTCCATTTGTGTTGCCTGATGTCAGGCATCAGAATTATTTTTTCATTCTTTCTTTGTCTTACATTTTAATTAAAATCAATCCTTATTAATTGTTCTGGGTTATTATATGGTTCTATTGTATGAGATGCTATAGAAATACTACAATACAACTTTTAAGGAAATTATTAAACAATATATTACAGAAATCCTTCTAAATAAATATCTTCTTGCTTTTCTAGAGGTGGCCTGGGATGCCTGCCATGACTATGAGGATGTGGCTATATATAGTCCATCAGCTACGGCAAGTGTAGACGACCAAGGAACCTAACAGCTCTCTTGAAATTCATCAGAACTTTTGCATGCAGGCCACGTTCCCTATGAGCTGCTTTCAGCCAGTGACTGAGTGCGGCAGAGATAGTTTTGTTTTGTTTTCTCCTGGTTGACATGGGCCCATTTGATGGCTGACCTTGACTTGAAACAGCTGATGACCTTGTTGAATGTTCCTTAGACTGTATGGCAGTCTAGGATGCATCCATCCAATCATCTCTCCCTCTCTCCATACTGCGCTCAGACTTGCTTTGCAGCCTGATGGCTCTTACAGCCTTATCAGGCTCCCTCCCAATTTTCCTTCCTATATGCACTACCCCTAACGAAATACTTGCCTTCTACATTACAGAAGACCCAGGCTAAGCAAAGCCTACTTCCTATTTTGTGAAACATTCCCCCTAAAATAGACGTTTAGATTATTTTCAAATATTTTTGTTAACACAAAAAACATAGTAATAAATATCATCCACTTGTATCTTTATATCCTGGTGATTTTTTTCTTCTATTGAGTAAGTTCTGAGAATGGAACTTTTTAAAGTATATACATATTTGAATTTAAGCAACTACAGTACAACTAATATAATGAATACAAACAGATAAAAATATAACTTAGAAAAAACCTTGGTTTTAATGAAGTACTTTTCTCATATAAGAAGAGACAAGGTAGCAAAACTACAGACTAATGAAATTAATCTCTTAATATGGTGTCTATAATCTACATTATGGCTTAACAATGAAACCTCTGTAGCCTGCAAAATATCAATTAATAATTGATGTGTCTGTTAATTATCTTGAATATGAATTACTGCTTACCTTCTGATTGCAAGCACTTAAAGGGAAAATCAAGAAGAGATGTAACATGGAAATAAGTATAATGTTTATTTTATTCAGTAAGTTTCATAAGTTATTCATGTTCAAATGTGACATCCAGATGTTTGTGTCATCTTTAGCCATATTTTACTCATTTTTCTGTTTAAAAATTTTCAAGGATTAGTAAAACTTGGCAGTAGTTTCAGGTTTAAAATCCACTGGATTACATGGTACTTTAAAAAATTATATAATATAAAAATTCACCGTGTTACATCTATCTTATCAGCATGCATTATCTGGAAACTTTCATTGACAATTGATCATATACATGAATTAGACAAATAGAAAGCATGGTTATCTGGAACAGATATAATTTTCTATGATGTCTGCTGCAAACAGTACTGGCTAGCTATATTCTTTGATTAAAAATGAATGCTAGCATCACTGCCGAACACCATTTGTGTTTAAATGGAATTCACATTTAAACTTGTTTTGTACATTTCTAAAGTAATTATTTTATTTTTTATCAAAAAAGAATATCATGCCATTTTTTTTCTCTAACAGGCAAAGATAGTGTAATACAAGATCAGGATGTCATTTAATAACACTTAAAAACAACTATATGCATGTGTATGTATGGCTGAGTCCCTTTGCTGTCCATCTGAAACTATCACACCATAAGCTATATCACAATGTAAAATAAAAAGTTTGAAAAAACATAATATTTAGGAGTTCCAGAAATAACAGGATTCATTTTTATACAATAGTTTGAGGAATGTTTTCAAGGGAATGTTGTAAAGAAATGTGATCATAAAATTTTATTTTCTNATGGCTTTTTGGTTTATTTTAAAAGGTACCTTGTTAACAAAACAATCCTTGATTAATCAACGATTACTAATTCTTATCTGATGTGGGGAACTGTGACCACGACACTAGGGAAATTTCACAATGAAGTGCCTGATTTCAGGTATTACTCCACTGAATCGTGTCCCATCTATGGAGAATAATGGATTCACGGCGTCTCTATCCCAAAGGATGTTCTGAGAAAAGTATTACAGAATATAATAGCTTACCCCTTGAACTTCTTTTTCATGTCTTAAGTATGGGTGGGCATAAATGAAATAATGCAGCTAGCATCATATCTCCAGCTTTGCCTTTTCTTTTCGACTTTCTTACCCCCTGCACTTGTTTCTGACGATACCCTGGTCATATTTGGGAATCCCCTGCTAAGCTGTCCTCCTCCAGCCTTGGCCATAACGGAGCCCTCTCAGTGCCCATTCATAGTCCACCATCACTGGACCCCTATGATCTGAGTCCATCACTGCCAGGCTTTCTGACTTTGTTAGGAGAATGTTAACAGAATTATTCTAAGAAGTGAGTTTCTTTTTGGAGAAAGATTAAGAAAACATTCAAGGATTTATACTGTTGAGGTTGTTTTCCAATTCTGTGGAAACCTATGTCATTACAATTGCTTTGAAAAGCAACAAGCCCTGTCAAGTCTAATTCCCCTCTGTTCAGCGCCTTCTCCCTTGCACCTGAACGTGGCGATGAAACAGACTCAGGCAAAGCGGCCTCACTGTAAATCTTCCACTGAAGTCTTTAAGTTGCCTCTCATTGCTGCCTGCAGTGCATTTTCCATTCATGCACTTAATTCATGCACTCTCCCACATTCCTCTTTCCAACCTTCTCATCTCTCTTCATTGTTTAAACATCGCTTTCTCAACTGATTAGTCTTTTATTTCATTGAGAAATGTGAAGCAACCAGGAGAGAAAGCCCTTAAGCTCTTATCCACACTACCAGCATTTGCAACAAAATCCTCCTTTTCTTCCTATTACTAATTCAACTGCATCATCCTTTCTTCCCTTCCACTAATTCATTCACATCAGCATGCAAATATGTTATTATTCCTCCCATTAAAAACCAAACAAAGGGAATTCCTTCATGGTCTAGTGGCTAAGATTCATTATGTTCCAATGCGGGGNCATTTGCAACAAAATCCTCCTTTTCTTCCTATTACTAATTCAACTGCATCATCCTTTCTTCCCTTCCACTAATTCATTCACATCAGCATGCAAATATGTTATTATTCCTCCCATTAAAAACCAAACAAAGGGAATTCCTTCATGGTCTAGTGGCTAAAATTCATTATGTTCCAATGCGGGGAACACAGGTTTGGTCCCTGGTCAGGGAACTAGATACCAAATGTGACAACTAAAGATCCCATGTACCACAGCTAAGACCTGGCACAGCCAGAGAAATAAAAAAGCAAATAAATATTTTTAAAGAACCCAAACAGATTAAAAAAAACCCTTTCTATCTCCCCATCCCCCTCCTACCAGCTGCTCTTTTTTCTTAGAGGTTAGCTCATTAAAAGGGTTATCTATATGTGCTGGAGTAGGAAGTGGAAACCCACTCTAGTATCTTGCCTGGAAAATTCCATGGACAGAGGAGCCTGGAGGGCTACAGTCCAAGGAGTCACAATGCGTTGGACATGACTGAGCGATTGAGCATATATGCTAACTGCACTTTCTTTCTATTTATTCTGTATTAAAATTCACCCTAATTGCACTTTCAAATTCAACCTTCCTTGAAACTTCTCCATATTACTAAATCCAATGGTTATTTTTAGCCTTCATTTTATTTATCAGCAGAAGTTGACCAATCATTCACTCCCTCCTCGTTGAAATACACTTAAAACATACCTGCCAAGAAAACATGTCCTGATTTCTTTCCTTCCTCACTGGCTGTCTTTTTAAGTATTACTTTCTGGCTCCTTCTCATATCTATGAACATCTGGATGTTTGATGATCTTATCCAGGTTTATCGCTTTGAATAGCATTTACATTTGATGAGTACCAAATTTATATCTTCAACTATAGCACCTTCCCCAGAGTTATAGATTCCTACATCTAATTTTTGACTGGACATTCTTACTTGGATATCCACCATCTTAAATTTAGCATGTCCCAAACTGAACTCCCCATTTTCTCCAACCATGATTCTTCCAAAATCTTTGTCATTTCAGTTAATGGGAAGTTTAATTTCTTAGACCAAAAACCTTGGAGTCATACTTAATTTTTCTGGTTTTTCTACCACATATTTAACTAGTTAACCCTCTTGGTTTACCTTCAAAACATGTCCACAGTCTGACCACTTTACTGCCTAGCATCTTGGTTCAAATAAAATGGTTTCTCACCTTGATTAGTGAAACAGCCTTCTAACTGGCCTTCCAGCTACCACCTTTATCCAATATTTGTCTCAATGCATCAGCCAGAGTGATACTCTTAAAGCAGTGTCAGCTTATTTCTCTCTTCTGTTCAAAACTCCAGGCTTCACATCTCATAAGAGTAAAAGCAAAATCCTTATGATATTTTAGGAGGCCTGTGTGATCTTTCTCCCTTAATGTTCTGTCTTTGCCTTATACTTTTTCCCTATTGCTCACTTTGTTGCAACTATTCTATATTTCTAGGCTGTGCTCAAATACTCCTGTTACATACCTATCTCAGGGAATCTGCACGTGTTAATTTCCATTTCTAGGAATGCTGTTCCTCTATATATTCAAGGCTCACTCTTCTCACTCTCTTAAAATCTTCACTCAAGATTTTAAGGATCATTTTAGTGAGGATTCCTGATCATCCTTTTAAACATCACAATGCTCGGGACTTCCCTGGTCCAATGGCTAAGACTCCCTGCTTTCAATGCAGGGGGCCTAGGTTTGATCCCTGCTTGGGGAACTTGATTCTACATGCCACCACTAAAGGTCCCACAGGCTGCAACTAAGATCGAAGATCCCATGCACCACAACTAAGACCTGATGTGGCCAAATAAGTAAATAACATAAAAATAAAACACACAATGCTCTCTTCTTGCTGGTAATCCTTTTACCCTGCTTTATCTTTATTTACTTATTTTATTGTATCTTTCCATGCACTTGAAAGTAATCATCACAACAGTAAGCTTTTTTTCTTTCCTGATGTGTTGCTCGTTGCACTATACCAAGAATCTAGAAAATTGTCTAACGTATACTGTTTATTAGTATTTGTTGAATGAATAAATGCATAGAAGTTAATGAATAAAAAATTTACACTCATGTAGCTTTTAGTCACATTTTTGACAAGTTACATTCTTTATATATATTTTAAGCTTTTCAGTTACTTTCGGCTTCATTTCTCAAAATATACAAATTAGCTGAATATTACTTTTAACCTTCGCTATACTTTCAGTAAGATCACTCTGTCTGTGTTTCCTAAGAATGTTAGATCATGATGCCCTATTATTTAATGAGATGTCACAAAATATGTCATTAACTAGCCTGTCTCTCAACTCTCACATTAAGTGAGATGACATCAGAAAAGCAGGAATAAAATTATTTCCATGAAAAAGCTCAGTGGATTATGGAATCACTTTTAATAAAATACTGGGGAAGTTTGCACATAGTAAAGGGGTAAAAGTTTTATATCCTACATGTAACATTAAAGTAAATGCATTTGGGAAGAATTATTTCAGGCATTTTCAATGGACACTTTTATGAGGTGCTGTTGATCAATGTTTCTAAAGTATCACATTGAGCAGTTTCATTTCCTATCACATTTCTTCTTTTAAGAGTAGTAAATAGCTATGATAATTCTTATTTCATCATGCCTGTCACATGTAACAAGGGATAATACATCTTGCTTTCATTATTGAATACGGGAACTGAATATTGAAAGACTAACTGCAACAACTCTGTCAAAGTCTTCCTCCTACCAGGGCAGTAATTTGTCTATGTGTAATGGCTGGATGTAAAAGAAACACATAATATAACGTCAGCTTCAACCAAGAACCTGCTTTTTTTTTTTTTTTTTTTAATGTAACTATAGGGTTTCCCAAAGTGTGTTTTGCATTCCCATGATTTCAAGTAAAATGACTTTAGGTAATGCATGAACAGATACTATTAATTAGCATCTTTATTGCGATGTCTATAAGAAAATGTTAAGTAAAAACAGTACTCAGGAAATACAATGAAGGTGTTAACTTATATGAATGAAGTTTGGAAAATCTTTGTTATTTGGGTATTTGATTAGATCACCAATTAATACCTAAATACTATTTGGTTACAGAATGCTTCCCAGGTGGTGCTAGTGGTAAAGAATCCACCTGCCAATGAAGGAGACATAAGAAATGTGGATTCGATCCCTAAGTCGGGAAGATCCCCTGGAGGAGGGCATGGCAACCGACTCCAGTATTCTTGCCTAGAAAATTCATGGACAGAGTAGCGTGGCGGGCTACAGTCCATGAGGTTGCAGAGTCAGACACAATTGAAACGACTTAGCACATAGCACATAGCACATAATGTTGAAATAATTTTTTTTTAAAAAGGGACTTCCACCTGATATCCACTCTCCAAAGAGAACACTTATGAAAGTATTTGGCTCCTCATTAACAATTAAATAGGCAATAATGAGCAAGATAAGCATTAGACAGTGGTGCAATTTAAGACATACCATGTTGTCTCAATTTTACTGTTCTAACCCATTATTTGGCTCCTGCTAAATAAAACTTGGATATTTCTAACAGAATATCCGAGTTTTCTAAGTAACACATAAAAAGATGGAAGTAGTTGTCATCTTTCTCTCCTTAAAAGTTAAATATGTACTCTGAACATACTCTGAACATTTTTCGTGTGTGTGTGTGTGTGTATACACATACACAAAAACAAACAGAAAAAAAGCTATTTCTCAAAACTCAGCATCTGTATATAGGAAGTCTAGCCACACCCACACGTTAGAACAAAACAAAAATATCCTTCTTCTGCTTTCCAACTCTTTATTAAATGGCATCAAATATTTTTTCCCTTAATCTTTCTTATGTAAACTCTAATCTAAGTAGAGTTTGATAATCATATTGCTTGTTTGGGTATTTTGTAACCATATTCTATAAATTCTGAGATTAGCACATCTTTGTTTTATTTACGTTCACACTTAAATTGCACTGCTTCTTCCACCTATGCTTAAAATGTTTAACATGATGGAATAGGAAGAAAACAAGGGGTTACTAGCTTAAGTTCAGTACTTGCTCCTCACCTTCTACTAATATGTAATTTGTAACAAATTATATTATCTCTCAGAAAATTATTTTTCTTATGTGTAAATTAAGAAAAAATATTTTCTCCTCAGTTTGTTGAAATATTATGTGAAATGATATCGAAGAATTTCATAAGCTGAAGTGCCATACAAATGTTATTTTATGAATAAATGTATTTTGGTAAATTTTTAAAAATGTATTTAATTTAGTTCAGATAGAAGTTTATGCTTTTCTTTCTTCCATTTTAAAAGTGTTTATGTACACTTATTTGTAAAATGTTTTTTTTTCTTAAAATGTCTAGTCAGATATGTGTACTAATTATAAAGACTTGCTGGCCCTTTATTTCTGGTTGAAAACATTCAAAACCTTTCCAAAGAACAATGCTTCTCTAGTTTTATCTGTGTTTGATTAATAGTTATGAGAATGAATTAGATTAGCTAATCTTATAGGCCTAAAATCAATCTTTATGATTTTGGACTGCTTAATTATACTAAGAAACTTTATTTTTATTTGCTTGTAAATATATGAGAGTCTAGAGTCAGTGATGTTTAGGGCATACAGCTGTCATACTCCTCGACTGTGATCCTTAAGACACACTTTGTGAGTATTTTAAAACTATTAGAAGATCTTTAAGATCTTAGAATTGGCAGAGATTTAACAAAAATAAAGATGAAAAATCACCAAAGTCTAGGTTTGATTAAATTAGAAAAAATATTGCTG
This sequence comes from Neotragus moschatus, assembly GCA_006410615.1. Lineage (NCBI taxonomy): Eukaryota > Metazoa > Chordata > Mammalia > Artiodactyla > Bovidae > Neotragus > Neotragus moschatus. Next base: position 343,598 of record SJYA01000615.1, on the reverse strand, counting down.
TTGTTTAGTCACTAAGTCGTGTCCAACTCTTTTGTGACCCAGTGAACTGTAGTCTGCCAGGTTCCTTCAAGGGATTTCCCAGGCAAGAATATTGGAGTGGGATGCCACTTCCTTCTCCAGAGGATCTTGCAGACCCCGGGACTGAACCCACATCTCCTGCATTGCAGGCAGATTCTTACTACTGAACCACCAAGGAAGCCCAGAAATAGTATGTTGAAAGTTAAGCAATGTCCTAGGAAAAGTATTCATGGAATACATAGCAAAGAGATATTATGAAACTATTTTAAGAAAATCTACAAATCAGTATTTAAAATATACTTTTAAATATTAGCAAATGATTTGAACAGAAAATCAAAAAATAAACACAAAAGTTCAGTGATTTATGAAGTGTTGCCCAATCCGAGAAACAAAAAAACATGATGAAATAAAATTCTCCATCCATCAGATTCCTAAAAACTAAAATTTCAGATTAAAAAGGTTGGGTAAGAATATTTACATATGAATTTTTGGGAAGGGATTCTGTGATATTAATTAGTACAGGTAATTTGGAAAGAAATTTAGCAGTAAACTATTAAAATAGTGTGTAATTTATGATCCAACCATTCTCTTTTAGGTATATATTTTACATAAAATTTTTCATCTATATAAAGAAAAAAAATGCAACTACTAGAAAATTCACTTAAGAACTGTTTATAAATCAAAGAACTTCAAAATAATCTTCATTTACTTTGGAAAATAAAAGGATATACAAGCTATCATATAATAATAAATGGAAAATGTAAACAATATTCTATCTTTTACACCTTAAGAACACATTGATTGGAAAAAGTGATTGTAAAATTATGTATGTACTTTTAAAAAATGCATAAACTCACAAAATGCTATATTGAAAGGGCAAGTATAGTATTGGAAGGACAAATCAAACATAGGATAGTGAGTGTCTATGGGCTGAGAAAAGAACTGGGAAAAGGGATAAATGAGACATAAAATAGTAAGTCTGAGTTAGCTGATTCCATGTCGCTAACATAGAATTATGATTATTCATATCAATCCAACTTTAAGATTCCATGTGCAGAAAAGAAAAAATTATAAATTTAATTCAATGGGATTATATATGTATACACAGTACTTAATATATCATGCACACTCAATTTTAATTTGTTTCATTACATTTTTTATTAAGTTTAGTCAAATTCAACTTAACTTGATTTTTTAGTTTCTTAAGTTACTATTTTCTCTCTCCTAAGAGAATATCCCAGTTTTACTGAACCTGTAAAATATGTGCAGAATATAATAAATTCAGAAATCAGATTGCCCATAAGAAAATATTATTTTAATATCTGAATGATAAATATGTGAAGATGAATAGCATTGATATTGACAGCTCCATGAAATTAATAAATAAATCTGAAATTTATTTCCTACATTAATCAAAGTTCTTTGTGCTTAGAGAAAATTTCCCTCAAGCTGCCTCAGAAAGTAAAGATTGAGAATCTGTCTCTGAGAAGAGGATGGGAGTCAGGCAAACATTTTTTGTCCATGGATCAGTGTGAGCACTTTCCCATTGCACTGAAGATCTTTTTGATTGGATAGTCATAGCTTGCCAACTTCTACACACCTAAGCTTTCACAACCAGGACCTTCCATCCTGGGTGAGTCTGTGCACTGCTAAGGGATGGCTGTTTGTAAGAAAATTGGGTCAGTGGTGGGGAGAAAATATTTCCTTACATACCTTCTGAGTTACTATTCAATTATTTTTCCTCTAGGATCTATAAAGAGCCTCTTGATCTATACCAGAAACTGCACAGAGATAATTCCCCACAGAGTACAAGCAGATACTTAAACACTATTATAAGAGATAGGGAAGAAAATGTCAATGCCTTAGTAATGATCTTACTGTGCATTTCATACTTTCAGACCCTCATACAAAATGAATTATGTCCCAATAATTTCACAAAAGTAGAATTACAGAATTTTACCTATTGATAATTTTAGTCAAATCTTTATATTAAAGTGGCCAAGGTAATTGTTGAAGATTACATAGCATATCTCTAACATTTCTGATTCAAAGCAGAGTACTATTTGATTTTTGTCTTACAACTATAAAAAGTAAAAGTATAGGGCTTCCCAGGTGGTGCAGTGGAGAAAGTATCTGCCTGCCAACACAGGCGATGGAAGAGATACAGGTTTGATCCCTGAGTTGGGAAGATACCCTGGAGAAGGAAATGGCAACCCACTCCAGTATTCTTGCCTGGAAAATTTATGGACAAAAGAGTCTGGCAGGCTGCAGTCTATGGGGTCGCAAAGGGTCAGACATGACTGAGTCCAGCAACAACAAAGTGGCTCAAGGGTAAAGAATCCGCCTGCCAGTGAAGGAGATGCAAGAGATGGGGGCTTGATTCCTGGGTCAAGAAGATCCCCTGGCGTAAGTATGGCAACCTGCTCCAGTTATGTTTTCTTGGAAAATTCCATGGACACAGGAGCCTGGTGGGCTGAAGTCCATGGGTTTCCAAAGAGTTGGACATGACTGAGCAACTGAGCACACACAGAGATAAACACAATACCTACCGCACCCCAACACATATGCAAAGACTCATGGATCTGCTCCTGTCCACACTACCAAATATTTTCATTTGCTCAGGATGAACTATTTATATTATCATCTCCAAATACAGACAGTTTAAGACAGGACATAAAAAATTTAAATATTGCATATTTAGCAATAAACTGGTTTCTTTCAGGTTTCCAGTCAAACATTCCTGGCAGGGACTTCTTTGAAGGGAGGGATTGAGTCACATTAATCTTTCTCTCTTCAAAATCTAATATGGTGCCAGGATCCTTTTAGAAATTCTATAAATGTCAGATGAGAAGGAAAAAGAAAAAAAAAAAGGCACGAAAGAAGGAAAGATGGGTTTGGTCCCTTAGTCCTTCTAATATTTCTGAGATTACTCCTGCTATTCATTCAGCCACATCCTAAACACACGCTTGCTACCTCCTTACAGGTCTCCCTCCACAGAGAAAGACCTGGTCTATACTTAACTCTTATTAAGACACTTTCTCAAACAAGGACCAATCTTTCGATATTCAGTAATTGCAACACATAGCCAAATTTTGAGTCACTGCTTAAAATTATTCAAATGAGACCCACATTTTTTTCTGTATTAAGCAGGCATTACCCTGGATTATTTATATTGCAAGCACTAGCTGATTTGAACATTGTCTTTATTATATATTAATTGATACGCTTTATTATTGCTTTCACTTANGATATTCAGTAATTGCAACACATAGCCAAATTTTGAGTCACTGCTTAAAATTATTCAAATGAGACCCACATTTTTTTCTGTATTAAGCAAGCATTACCCTGGATTATTTATATTGCAAGCACTAGCTGATTTGAACATTGTCTTTATTATATATTAATTGATACGCTTTATTATTGCTTTCACTTATTTATTATTCTTCTAGTTGCAAGGCAGAGAGTTAGATTTGGGGGTTAAATAGGTGAAAAGAAAATTAGACTTGATTGAACAGAACACAATACTTATTTTAGGGGGCATCCTGCTTAGCCAGAGATGCATATAAATATCCATATAGGGAAGTTATTATTATATTGTTCAGAGAAAAATATCCTTTTACCACAGACCTTAGTGCTATGCAGGCCAGCTGTCCTGGAAACTATTTCCCTCTGGTCATAAAAGAGGCTACATAAAAATATTCATGTTGCTACTAATTTAAAAATTTATTGACTGTCTCATATTTCAGGTACTGTGATTGGCACTTGGGGATCATTAATGAATGAAATGCATTAATTTATGCTTTTAAAAGTTTGCCTATAACCCAGAGAGATTCTGATGTAAAAAAGATTATTTTCAGTGTGGAAACAAGAAAATCTGACAAATTTTTATTCACTGGAAAAAAAAAATCGCCTGGCATTATTTACTTAAATAAAATGCAAGGTTAGCAACAATTCCTGGGAAAAAGGTGTAGTTAAGAGTGGCTGAGCCTTTCGGTAAAGAGCGCTAAATTTTAATGTCATTCCTTTTTCACAGTTTTGTTTCTAATTATTCCCAAGAATGTCTTAGTGCTGTAAAACAGAACTAATTTATATTTATTGTTTTGATATCTGTTTTCATTTTTAGATTAAAAATCCACAATATTCGAATATTGGTAAAATATCGCTCTATATTTCATGTAACTGTGACATTTGGTGTGAAACAGTTAAACAGAGATAGCCCTCAGTACGGCAGTGGTGGAGGATGGGGTTGGAGCACCTTAGGGTTCCACCTGGATATTCTTATTGTAACAATGTTTGTCCAGAGCTAAGCAGAGGAATCAATTTAGCCTGGACACTACTTAGTACGTATAATCTTCCTTTCTTTAATCGCCCATGTTTACTTCAGGGGCAGGGAGTGGTAGAACACAGAGGAGAATAGGGAGAAGACTTAGGTATATGCACAACACTTGGATATGAAAGAGATCATCCCAAAGTTATCGGGCAAATTTTAGCAGATAGTAGACCAAGATGACCATAGTTCCTAACCAAGAATGAACCCAGTCAGAACACTGGGTAGAGGGAATGAGATGAAAGTGAAAGTGAGTCACTCAGTCCTGTCCGACTCTGCGACCCCATGGACTATACAGTCCATGGAATTCTCCAGGCCAGAATACTAGAGTAAGTAGCCTTTCCCTTCTGCAGGGGATCTTCCCAACCCAGGTATCGAACCCAGGTCTCCCTCACTGCAGGTGGATTCTTTACCAGCTGACTCACAAGGGAAGCCCAAGAATACTGGAGGTGGGTAGCCTATCCCTTCTCCAGTGGATCTTCTCCACCCAGGAGGCTAACCGGGGTCTCTGGCACTGCAGGTGGATTCCTTAACAACTGAGCTAGCAGGGAAGCCCTCCCTATAAGAACAAAAGGAGAAACCAAAATATAACCAGCAGAACCTGAGAAAAATTGAAATTGGATTAAGACTGAGACTGACAATATTTCTAAATATTTCTAAACATTAATTATGGCAAAGAAACTGTAAGTTTATATTCTAATTTCATGCACCAATTTAAAGGGAAAGGTAGTATTTTTACTTTGATTTTTATTTGTAGCGCAGAGCATTCTATATTCATTCCACAGTCCATGAAGTGCACAAACAACTGATCCAAGATAACTGATAATGGGCCTGTAATATTCTCTCTCTAACTTTTTGTCCTAATGATGGAAATGATATTTGCTATCAGCTTGAAAGAGATGACGGACTATCTTTTAGTTTAAGATAAACAATGAGAATGCATTATTCCTTTAGTCATCACATTCCTTGAATATTACGTGGAATTTCAACTTTCCTTTGCTATCTTACTTCTCATACATTTTTTATTGAGACATCAAAAGCTACACCTCATTAACTAAATAGTTCTTCTTTTGTATTCAAAATGATTCAGGGCCACAGCCAAGGATGTATTTCAAGTTGACTGCTGCACAAAATGTATACAAAGCTGGACCACAGTCTATCAGAAACATATTTAAGCCAAGAAATGTACGACATTTCAAAATAAAGAGATGGGCAAATATATTTGAGGCAACAATATATAAAATAAGAAACCACTAACAAGATAGTATAAAATGTAAAATTTAAGGTGATAAAAGAGAAAGAATGGTAAAAAGAACGATTTATGATAAAGGTGTATGAAAAAATCTTAACTGCACCAGAAATAGAACAGTCAAATATGTAGTGTAATTATTGTACATGAATGAAAAATAGCACAAAAAGCAAGTATTACGGGTGGTTTTAAATACACCTCTGTCAACATTAGACAGATCTACTAGATCAAAACGAGTACAGAATAGATAGGGCTTTTGTTTCTAGTAACATGGCAGCCTAAGATTACCTAAAATTGCTGTAGAAAGTATTTANAAAGTGAAAGTGAAGTCGCTCAGTCATGTCTGACTCTTAGTGATCCCATGGATTGCAGCCCACCAGGCTCCTCCATCCATGGGATTTTCCAGGCAAGAGTACTGGAGAGGGGTGCCATCGCCTTCTCCAAGACAGGCCATAGTCTTTCCCATTCTTTTGTCTTCCTCTATTTCTTTGCATTGCTCACTGAAGAAGGCTTTCTTATCAATCCTTGCTGTTCTTTGGAACTCTGTATTCAGACGGGCATGTTCCTTTTCTCCTTTGCCTTCTACTTCTCTTCTTTTCTCAGCTGTTTGTAAGGCCTCCTCAGATAGCTATTTTGCCTTATTAAAATCCCATACCTGGTGGTATACCTGGAGAAAACCAGACATCAAAAAACACATCCAGTCTCCTGTTTAATGAAGGTCCATTTAGAACATGCAACACAGGCAAACAATAAAAATATCCATCCAATGTGGAATGCAGCAGGAAGTTGTGGACCACATGTACAATGGAATATTACTCAGACAGATAAGACAAGGAAGCACTGCCAGTTGCTTCACCATGCATGTACCTGAAAAGGATCATACTAGAAAGTCAGTAAGATAGAGAAAGATCATGAGCACATGATCTCACTTATATGTGGAATTTCAACATTGATAGAAATGAAATAATTTTTGAAACAAAATTTGAGTCACAGAAATCCAGTTTATAGTTATTAAGGGGAAAAGGCTAAAAGGAGGGATATTTTAGAAGCTTTGGGCTGATATACAGATACAAATGTGTGTGTCTTGTTGATAATCAGTAAGCATCTACTATACGGACAGGACACTGTATTCAACTCTCTGCAATAACCTCTACTGGAAAAAAAACTGGAAAAAGAATACATTATGTATCACTGAGTCAGACTTCTGCACACCTAAAACCAACAATAAATTGTAAATCCTTTCACTGTCAATCAAAGGAAAACAATAAATTCAAATACGACAAAACACAGTAAAAGTGGGGTTTCCCCAGTGTCTCAGTGGTAAAGAATCGGTCTGACAATGCAGGAAATATGGGTCCAGTCTTTGAAATGGGATGACCTCACATGTCCAGGAATAGCTAATCTGTTGGGTCACAACAATCGAGCCTGTGTTCCAGAACCTGGGAGCCACAACTCTGTAACCCGTGAGCCTCAATTATTGAAGCCCCCCTTCCCTTAGAGCATGTAGTTTACCATAAGGGGAGCCAATGCAATGAGAGGCCTGGGTGCTGCACCCAGAAAGTAGCCCCTACTCTCTGCAAGAGAAAANAGCCTGTGTTCCAGAACCTGGGAGCCACAACTCTGTAACCCGTGAGCCTCAATTATTGAAGCCCCCCTTCCCTTAGAGCATGTAGTTTACCATAAGGGGAGCCAATGCAATGAGAGGCCTGGGTGCTGCACCCAGAAAGTAGCCCCTACTCTCTGCAAGAGAAAAGCCCACGTAGCAATGAAGACCCAGCAGAACAAAAATAAAGGTGCTAGTAAATCACATTCTTAAAAGAGAATAAAACAGAAATAGAAAGTTTCGAATATTCCCCTCAGGCCCCTGGGAGCTGGGCTGGTGTCACATCCATGGAGCCTGAGCAGCCCCGGTCTCAAGGCTGGATGGGAATGGGGCTAAGGAAGCTGGCGAGGGTGTGCCAGCCAAGGAGCACCTCCTTGAGCCTGTAGTGCCCGTCCCCTCGAGATGAAACCTTAATATCCACATCAACTCAGGTCCACCTTCAGTGAAACCAAGCTTATTGCACTCCAAAATGGCTCGATAGTGGAGGTGGAAGATCTTTAAAAAGTCACCTGGTCTCATTGTCTTCTTGCAGTGGGGTTCCCACCTCAAGCCAGCTTCCCCACAGCTGAGCTGTGTGAGTACGTCGAGATTATTCTGGGGCAAGGAGATGAAGCAAGGATAAGAAATGAAACACAAGCCTTTGGGTGTTTCTCCTGGCACGTTCCACTCTGATTTACAACCCAGGACACAGGACTTTCACGAAGATTCTTGTTGCCCCTGGAAACAGAGTTGGGCAGGAGGAAATGCTGCTGTTGCGTGGCCGTTTTCTAGAACTACAAGCCTGGTCTTTGTGTTAGTCCCTCAGTCCTGAATTGGGAAAAGAGTATGTCAAGGCTGTATATTGTCACCCTGCTTATTTAACTTATATGCAGACTACATCATGCAAAATCCTGGGCTGGATGAAGCACAAACTGGAATCAAGATTTCCGGGAGAAATATCAATAACCTCAGATACACATATGACACCAACCCTTAAGGCAGAAAGCAAAGAAGAACTAAAGAGCCTCTTGATGAAAGTGAAAGAGGAGAGTGAAAAAGTTGCCTTAAAACTCAACATTCAGAAAACTAAGATCATGGCCTCTGGGCCCATGGCAAACAGATGGGGGAAACAATGGAAACAGTGACAGACTTTATTTCTGGGGGGCTTCAAAATTACTGCAGATGGTGACTGTAGCCATGAAATGAAAAGACACTTGCTCCTTGGAAGGAAAGCTATGACCAACATAGACAGCATATTAAAAAGCAGAGACATTTTACTTTGCCGACAAAGGCTCCTTTAGTCAAAGCTTTCCAGTAGTCATGTATGGATGTGAGAGTTGGACTATAAAGAAAGCTGAGCACAGAAGAATTGATGCTTTTGAACTGTGGTGTTGGAGAAGACTCTTGAGAGTCCCTTGGACAGCAAGGAGATCCAACCAGTCAATCCTCAAGGAAATCAGTCCTGAATATTCATTTGAAGGACTAATGCTGAAGCTGAAACTCTGATACTTTGGCCACCTGTTGTGAAGAACTAACTCATTGGACAAGATCCTGATGCTGGGAAAGATTGAGGGCAGGAGGGGAAGGGAACTACAGAGGATGAGATGGTTGGATGGCCTCATTGACTCAAGGGACATGAGTTTGAGCAAGCTCCAGGAGGTGGTGATGGACAGAGAAGCCTGGTGTGCTGTAGTCCATGCAGTCTCAAAGAGTCAGACATGACTGAGTGACTGAACTGAACTGATTTCCATCCTGTCCGACTCTTTGTGACCCCATGGACTGTAGCCCACCAGGCTCCTCTGTCCATAGAATTCTCCAGGCAAGAGTACTGGAGTGGGTTGAATTCCTTTCTACAGGGGATCTTCCCAATCAAGGGATTGAATCCTGGTCTCCCACATTGGAGGCAGGTTCTTTACCATCTGAGCCACCAGGGAGGCCTCTAGCAATTTCAAACCTGGTCATTACCGGCCCTTTAGAGTCAAGAAACTTCGAGGCTATCAGTGAAGTTGCCCTCAAGCAATGTCTTGAAATAGTTAAAGGAAAACAAATTTAAACTTGGGTGACTATTAGAGGTCCATTCCAAGCAGTAAATTTTGGTCACACTGTTTACAGGGGAAAATGGAGAGGAGTGGATGCTCCATATTAGTAATGATTAGTGAAAGCAAATGAAAAGCACCACCAGGCTCACCTTGCACAAATCAGGAGGGACATCCTCAAAAAGTCTACAAACTATCCCTAAAACAGAAGTTTCCTGCACTGTCGGTGGAAGTATAAACCGGTAATAATTATAAAAAGACTAGAAGAAAAGGCCCCTGTAAAACAGAGCTACCCTATGATCAGGCAATCCCACACTTGGCTGTATCTCTGTTGAAAACTGGACATTGAAAAGACACATCCAGCCCCAGGTTTAATGCAGCATTGTTTGGATCCGCCAACATATGGAAGCAACAAAAATATCCATCCAATGTGGAATGGAGAAAGTGGTAGTGTTCCACATGTACAATGAAGTATTATTAGGTAAAAAAAAAAAAGGAGGAAATACTGCCTGTTTTGCAACTTGGATGCACTTGTAGCTATATTACTTAGTAATTGAGTCAGACAAACACAAATAATGAGAACGTTATGTCATTCATAAGTCGAATTTAAACATCAACAGTAATGAAATAACTTCTGAAACTGACTCACAGTCACAGAAATCAAGCTTATAGCTACCAAAGGAAAAAGGTCAAAAGGAGAAAAAGTTTTTAGACACTTTCTAATGATATATAGACACCAATGTGTGTGTCTCACGTAGATACTCAGCCTGCACCTACTGTACGGACAGGAAACTGTACTCAGCTCTCTATAATAACCTCTAATGTAAGAAAATTTGTAAAAGAATAGGCAGGTACATATGTATCACTGAATTGGGCTGCTCTACACCTAAAAGCAACACAATATTGCAAATCCTTTCCTTCTCATTGGAAGAAAAAAAAAATCTGAAAAAGAGGGTCTTGCATCGTAGCTCGGTGCTAAAGAATCCCCGAGCCGAAGCAGGAGACATTGGTCCTATCTCTGATGCAGAATGAATGATCCACATAGCCAGGAGTAACTAAGACCCTGGGAACACTACCGAGCCTGTGCTCTAGAGCCTGGAGCCACAAATACCTAACCAATCAACCACCATAACCAAGGTCCCTGGACCCTAGAGTCCCTTCTCCACAATAAGAAAAGCCACCACAATGAGAAGACTGGACACTGAATATGTCAATTAAAAAGTATGACATCACCTGTTCTCCACAGCTAGAGAAAAGCCCACCCAGCAACAGAAGTCCAGAAGAGTCAAAAATAGAGACGTTAGTAAGTAACATTTTGAAAAGACAATAAAACTGAAACAAAATGTTTGGAATATTTCCCTCAAGCCTGTGGGTTGGTACTACATCTGTGGAGCCTGAGCCGCCCTAGTCCCAAGGCTGGACAGGAACAGGGCCGGGAAGCTGGCAAGGATGTGTCAGCAAATGAGCCCCACTCTGGACCTGCAATGTGTGGTCCCCACAAGTAAAAGCACAATGTCTAGATCAGTGGCAGGTACAGTTTCAGCTAAACCAAGCTTGCTGTGCCTTGGAATGGCTCGAACTCCAGGGTGGGACAGGTTTGGAAAGTCACCTGATTTCCTCATCTCCTGTCCATGGGGTTTCTACCTCCAGCCAGTTTTCTCCCAGTCCTGGCACTAAAAACAACAGCACCCACAGCTAAGCCGTTTGAAGGCATCGGAATTATTCTGGGGCAAGAAGATAAAGTGAGAAGTAACAGAACACAAGCCCTTAGGTGTAACTCCTGGCACACTCCACTCTAATTTACAACACAGGACACAGGCCCTTCAGGAAGACTCCTGTTGCCACTGTAACCAGAGCGGGGCATTGGGAAATGCTGCTGCCTTGTGGCCATTTTCCAGAACTACAACCTCCAACCTGGCCCTTAGGGGCCCCTGAGTCAAGAGGCCTGCGAGGCTGTCACTAAAGCTGTCCTCAAGCAATGTCTAGAGTAGATAATGGAGAACTAATTTAAAACAGAGCCAACTGCAAGAGGCCCATTTCAAATGGTAAATTTTCATCACAGTTTAATGGGAAAAAAAGGAGAGGAGAGGATGCTCTTTATTAGTAATGACTGATGAAAAGAAAATCAAACCACCACAGACTTAGCTCACACCAGTCAGAAGAGGCTTCCTCAAAAAGTCTACAAACACTCCCTGAAGGAGAGAGCAGAGAGAAAACAGAAGTCTCCTACACTGTTGGTGAAGGTGTAAATTGGTAATGATCAGTATAAAGAGCAGAAGAAAGGATCCCTGTAAAATTAGAAACAGAGCTAGCCTGTGATCAGGCAATCAACACCTAGGTGCATATCTGGAGAAACCATACGTCCCACAGGCACATCCAGCCCCATGTTCAATGCAGCACCATTTAGAAAGCCCCACATATGGAAGCAACAAAAATATCCAACCAACGTGGAATGAAGAAATTACTTGTGCTCCACATGTACAGTGGAATATAACTCAGTGGAAAAAATGAAATACTGCCAGTTGCTGCACCACGGATGCACCTAAAGATGGTCATAACTTGTACGTCAGGCAGACAGAGAGAGACAGTGAGCATACGATATCACTTACAGGTGGAATATAAACATCCATAGAATGAATTAACTTCTGAAACAGACTCAGTCACAGAGGTCAAAGCTTAGTTCAGTTCAGCTCAGTTCAGTTGCTCAGTCATGTCTGACTCTTTGCAACCCCATGAATCGCAGCACACCAGGCCTCCCTGTCCATCACCAACTCCCAGAGTTCACTCAGACTCACGCCCATTGAGTTGATGATGCCATCCAGCCATTTCATCCTTTATCGTCCCCTTCTCCTCCTGCCCCCAATCCCTCCCAGCATCAGAGTCTTTTCCAATGAATCAACTCTTTGCATGAGGTGGCCAAAGTACTGGAGTTTCAGCTTTAGCATCAGTCCTTTCAAAGAACACTCAGGACAGATTTCCTTCAGAACAGACTGGTTTGATATCCTTGCNACCCACACTCATGTCCATCGAGTCAATGATGCCATCCAGCCATCTCATCCTCTGTCGTCCCCTTCTCCTCCTGCCCCCAATCCCTCCCAGCATCAGAGTCTTTTCCAATGAATCAACTCTTTGCATGAGGTGGCCAAAGTACTGGAGTTTCAGCTTTAGCATCAGTCCTTTCAAAGAACACTCAGGACAGATTTCCTTCAGAACAGACTGGTTTGATATCCTTGCAGGCCAAGGGACTCTCAAGAGTCTTCTCCAGCACCACAGTTCAAAAGCATCAATTCTTTGGTGCTCAGCTTTCTTTATACTCCAGATCTCACATCCATACATGACTACTGGAAAAACCATAGTCTTGACTAGATGGACCTTAGTCAGCAAAGTAATGTCTCTGCTTTTGAATATGCTATCTAGGTTGGTCATAACTTTTCTTCCAAGGAGTAAGTGTCTTTTAATTTCATGGCTGCAGTCACCATCTGCAGTGATTTTGGAGCCCCCCAAAAATAAAGTCTGACACTGTTTTCACTGTTTCCCCATCTAGTTACCAAAGGAAAAAGTTCAAAAGGAGGGATATTGTAGAAGCTTCTGACTGGAACATACACCCTAATGCATACGTATCACTTAGGTAATAAATACACACCTACTGTGTGGCCAGGGCACTGTACTCAACTGTCTGTAATAACCTCTATTGGAAAAAAAATTGAAAAAGGATAAACAGGTACACTGATCTATATTTCTGTCTTTGTGCCAGTACCATACTGTCTTGATGACTGTGGCTTTGTAGTAGAGCCTGAAGTCAGGCAGGTTGATTCCTCCAGTTCCATTCTTCTTTCTCAAGATGGCTTTGGGTATTCGAGATTTTTTGTACAAATTTCCATACAAATTGTGAAATTATATGTTCTAGCTCTGTGAAAAATACCACTGGTAGCTTGATAGGGATTGCATTGAATCTGTAGATTGCTTTGGGTAGTATACTCGTTTTCACTATATTGATTCTTCTGATCCATGAACATGGTATTTTTCTCCATCTATACGTGTTCTCTTTGATTTCTTTCATCAGTGTTTTATAATTTTCTATATATAGGTTTTTAGTTTCTTTAGGTAGATATATTCCTAAATATTTTACTCTTTTCGTTGCAATGGTGAATGGAATTGTGTCCTTAATTTCTTTTTCTACTTTCTCATTATTAGTGTATAGGAATGCAAGGGATTTCTGTGTGTTGATTTTATATCCTGCAACTTTACTATATTCATTGGTTAGCTCTAGTAATTTTCTGGTGGAGTCTTTAGGGTTTTCTATGTAGAAAATCATGTCATCTGCAAACAATAAGAGTTTTACTTCTTCTTTTCCAATCTGGATTCCTTTTATTTTTTTTATGCTCTGATTGCTGTGGCCAAAACTTCCAGAACTATGTTGAATAGTAGCAGTGAAAGTGGGCACCCTTGTCTTATTCCTGACTTTAGGGGAAATGCTTTCAATTTTTCACCATTGAGGATAATGTTTGCTGTGGGTTTGTCATATAAGCTTTTATTATGTTGAGGTATGTTCCTTCTATTTCTGCTTTATGGAGAGTTTTTGTCATAAATAGATGTTGAATTTTGTCAAAGGCCTTCTCTGCATCTATTGAGATAATCATATGGCTTTTATTTTTCAATTTGTTAGTGTGGTGAATTATATTGGTTGATTTGTGGATATTGAAGAATCCTTGCATCCCTGGGATAAAGCCCACTTGGTCATGGTGTATGATCTTTTTAATGTGTTGTTGGATTCTGATTGCTAGAATTTTGTTAAGGATTTTTGCATCTATGTTCATCAGTGATATTGGCTTATAGTTTTCTTTTTTTTGTGTCATCTTTGTCAGGTTTTGGTATTAGGGTGATGGTGGCCTCATAGAATGAGTTTGGAAGTTTACCTTCTTCTGCAATTTTCTGAAAGAGTTTGAGTAGGATAGGTGTTAGCTCATCTCAAAATTTTTGGTAGAATTCAGCTGTGAAGCCATCTGGACCTGGGCTTTTGTTTGCTGGAATGTTTCTGATTATAGTTTCAATTTCCGTGCTTGTGATGGGTCTGTTAAGATTTTCTATTTCTNTCAAAAGACAGAGGAGTGGGTGGTTCCCCAACGGTTCAGATGATCCTCCCACTCATTAGCATATGAATTCACCCAGCTCAAAAAAACTAGACACATCACTGTTCAATGGCCACAGCACTTGCCCTCTGTGATGGCCCACACCCTGCAGAGTGTGCTTCTCTCTGAATCTGAATAAATCCACCTCTTACCTACCACTGTATTTCCAACTGAATTTTTTCAATGAGACATGAGAGCCCGAACTTCATTCGGTCCTGAAGCCAGGCACCATGGGTTTTGGCCTGGCTCAAGTCCTGGGAGAGAGGAGCTTAAGGACAGAAAAAGCAGTGGAAAAAAACGTGCTGAGTAGTCCTCTTCATAAATTGCTGAAAAATCTGCAAAATATCTGACCCGTGCTCACAGTTTTCATTGCCTGATACTTGGGTCAAAGAAAATTAAGGACAGAAGAGCCCCCACCTGCTTGGGTAACAGCTACTAGGGCGCAGAGGATAGTGGAGCCTTTGGACATGCTGGGGAGTAGCCCCTGCCAGAGTCCCTCATTGCACCCACTGCCACTTATCTGTTCATCCGGGGGGTCAAGGAAACAAGATCATAAAGGAATTAAGATTTTGTTAGGCATATGTCCTTCCAGCCACAGATGCAAGGACCTCTTACCTTACCCGGAGGTCTTCTGGAATCTGAGACTGAGCTGCGTGAGTTTCTGCTGAGCTTATTTTTCACTGTCCCATCATTCTGGGTTTCTTGTCATTTCCCCTGTGTTGGGTTTTCTTCGCGTTCAGCTTCCACTGTGGGAGCTTTCTCTGAGTTGGGCTCTTGCTGTGCTTGGCCTCCTCCTTGAGGGGAGTGTTTCAGCCACATTAAATCTGAGAAATTGCACCATAGTTATCAGGGGAGTTTGTAATTTCCTTGATTCTGTTTCATTGCAACAAAAAATTGAAGTGACGGACGGACCAGTGTTAAAGCCCTTGGAGGGGCCAGTGTTACAGCTCCATGTTACAGCTCAGTTTTATTTAGAAAGTAAGGGAAAATATATCCTCAAGGTATGATGGAATGCTGACCCAAAAGACACGAAGAGAAGTGAGACCCTTGGCCCAGTTTTGGCTCCTCTTTTTATCTCTTTCCTCTCCCCCTGGGCCTGCCCTGTGTAAATTGGGTTAGCTAGGAGTGCTGCTTATTTTACCTGAGGTCCTCACTCAGGTGCTCAGGCCTGCCTTTTTTTTTTTTTTTTTTTGGGGGCTTTTCCCTTCTTTGTCTTTTGGCCACCCCATCCAGACTCCTTTTTCGTGTTCTAACTACCTAACTATAAAATGAAAGATACTTATTTTAATAGACAGTTTTATTAAATTATGGCAAACATATGCAACTCTGTACCTACAAAGCAATCAAAAGAATGAATATTTCATCACAACACAAAGATACCTATGTCCACATAAAGTCCAGCAATTTCACTCCTGGGTATATGACCAGAAGAACTGACAGCAGGGTCTTGAAGAGTTCTTTGTACACCCATGTTAATAGCAGCATTGTTTGCAATAGCTGAAAGGTAAAAGCACTCCAAGTGTTCATTGGCTGGTGAATGGATTTTAAAGTGTGGTATATACATGCAGTAGAATACTACTGAACTTCAAGAAGACATGGAATTCTCACAGATACCACAGTGTGGTTAGACTCGTGGGCATTATGCTAACTGAAATAAGCTCGTCACAAAAAAGGCACATGCAGTGTGAATACACCTAGAGTTACCTAGAATAATCAGATTTATAAACAGAAAGTAAAATGGTGGCTGTCACGGGCTGGGAGTAGGAAGGAATGAGGGTTTACAGATTAACATGTGTGTAATTTCAATTTTGCATGGTGAAAGTGTTCAAGAGACTAACGGCAGTGAAAGTTCCACAAGATATGTGTACGTAAGGCCATTGAATCATATACTTAAAATGGTCAGGGGGGTGAATTCTAAGGAGTGTGCATGCCACCACAAGTTAAAAAATAAAAACAGAAAAAAGATACCTGTGTTTCATTTCAGGCACTCAAGTTCATATCTCTTTCCTAGTCCTCTGTAACAAAGTACCACAAACTGGTGGTATAAGACAAAATACATGTATGCTTTTACTGTTCTGGAGGGAAGAAATATACAATCAAAGGTATTGTCAGGGCCATGCTCTTTGAAAAACCTCTATAGGAAGATCCTTTCTTGCCTCTTCCAGGTTCTGATAGACGCAAGCATTCTTTGATTGCGGTAGCATAACTCCAGTCTATGCCTTTATTCTTCCAAGGTCACCTTCCCTCTGTGTCTGTGTGTCTCTGTTGTTGTTTAGTCATGGTAAGTCATGTCCGCTCTTTGTGACCCTAAGGACTGCAACACCTCAGGCTCCTCTTTCCTCCCCTATTTCCTGGAGTTTGCTCAAATTCATGGCCATTGAGTTGGTGATGCTATCTAACCATCTCATTCTTTGCCACCTCCTTCTCCTCTTGTCTTCAATCTTTCCTGACATCAGGGTCTTTCCCAATGAATGAGCTCTTTGCTTCAGGTGACCAGTGCTACTGAAAATGGTCTCACCCTAATTAAGTGTGACTTCATCTTTTCTTGATTACATCTGCAAAGACCCCATTTCCAAGTAAGGTCATGTCACAACTAGTGAAGTTAAGACTCCAACATATCTTTGAGGTGGTGGGGGGCACAATTCAACTGCAACATACAACTCCACTCCCAGAAAACCACTTATTCTGTTATTATGGACTACTTATGGCTTTTCTAACATTTAATATGAATGATATAATAGAGTGTCTACTGATGCAACCTGGCTTCTTTGGCTAAGCATAATAGTTTTAACTACTATCCATATTTTTCAGTGTTATTATATCATGTTACAGACCCATCAGTGATGTGTGAAAAGATCAGTTGCTTAACATCTTTCATAAAACCTGTTATCAACAGCCATTTCAGTAATAGCCATTCTAGTGAGTCTGAAGGGATGATGCACTTAAAGATTTATTGACATTCACTTAATGAGGAATAGCAGTCAACATATTTTCATGGACTCGTTGACTTCTTGTAGATATTCCTTTGTGGAATGTAACAATATTATGTCCGTTGATTGTTGGAAAAATATCCCCCACCCCCCGCCATATCACTATATAACTGATCCAACAATATTTGTTGAAATTATTATCTTTTCTCCTTGGATTTTTCTAGACACCTTAGTCAAGATATGTGGATTACATATGTGTGGATCTATTCATGAAATATATTTGATTCCATTGAGATTTTATACACACACACACACACACACACACACACACACACACATATATATATATATATATATATATAATGTATATAATGTTTTATATTGACTCACCGGTCTGGGATATAAGTTCTAGAGAACACTCCCTCTGTTATCTTTCTGGTGTTTCTTTCCTCAGCATCCAAAAAAGTTTCTTCACAAGCATATACTGAGCAGTATTCAACTAAACTTTTAAGGGGACACTCTGAAGATCTCTAGATCTTTCCTTCTATGCAGTTCTCTCTTTCTGTATACAGCTCAGTTCAGATCAGTCGCTCAGTGTGTCAGACTCTTTGCAACCCCATGGACTGCAGCACGTCAGGCCTCCCTGTCCATCACTAACTACAGGAGTTTACTCAAACTCATGTCCATTCAGTTGGTGATGCCATCCAACAGTTCATCCTCTGTCATCCCCATCTCCTCCTGCTTTAAATCTTTCCCAGCATCAGGGTCTTTTCAAATGAGTCAGTTCTTTGCATCAGGTGGCCAAACTATTGAAGTTTCAGCTTCAGCATCAGTCCTTCTAATGAACACTCAGGACTGATCTCCTTTAGGATGGACTGGTTGGATCTCCTTGCAGTCCAAGGGACTCACAAAAGTCTTCTCCAACACCAGAGTTCTAAAGCATCAATTCTTCAGCACTCAACTTTCTTTATAGTCCAACTCTCACATCCATAATGACTACTGGAAAAACCATAGCTTTGACTAGATGGACTTTTGTTGGCAAAGTAATGGCTCTGCTTTTTAATATATTGTCTAGGTTGGCCATAACTTTCCTTCCAAGGAGTAAGTGTCTTTTTATTTCATGGCTGCAATAACCATCTGCAGTGATTTTTGAGCCCCCCCCCAAAAAAATAAAGTCTGCCACTGTTTCCACTGTTTCCCAAGCTATTTGCCATCCAGACCACCTGACCTGCCCCCTGAGAAATTTGTATGTCAGTGAGGAAGCAACAGTTAGAACTGGACATGGAACAACAGACTGGTTCTAAATAGGAAAAGGAGTACATCAAGGCTGTATATGTCACTCTGCTTATTCAACTTATATGTAGAGTACATCATGAAAAACCCTTGGCTGGATGAAGCACAAGTGGAATCCAGATTGTCAGGAGAAATATCAATAACCTCAGATATGCAGATGGCAACACCTTTATGGCAGAAAGTGAAGAAGAACTAAAGAGCCTCTTGATGAAAGTGAAAAAAGAGAGTGAAAAAGTTGACTTAAAACTCAACATTCAGAAAACTAAGATCATGGCATACGGTCCCATCACTTCATGGCAAATGGGGAAACAGTGGAAACATTGTCAGACTTTATTTTTGGGGGCTCCAAAATCACTGTAGATGGTGATTGCAACCATGAAATTAAAAGACACGTACTCCTTGGAAGGAAATTTATACCAACCTAGGCAGCATATTAAAAAGCAGAGACATTACTTTGCCAACAAAGGTTCGTCTAGGCAAGACTACTATTTTTCCAGTAGTCAAAGCTGAGTGCCAAAGAATTGATGCTTTTGAACTGTAGTGTTGGAGAAGACTCTTGAGAGTCCTTTGGACTGCAAGGAGATCCAACCAGTCCATCCTAAAGGAGATAAGTCCTGAGTGTTCATGGAAAGGGCTGATGTTAAAGCTGAAACTCCAAAACTTTGGCCACCTGAAGCGAAGAACTGACTCATTTGAAAAGACCCTGAGCTGGGAGGGATTGAAGGCAGGAGGAGAATGGGACAACCGAGGATGAGCTGGTTGGATGGCATCACCAACTCAATGTACATGAATGTAATTAAACTCCAGGAGTTGGTGATCGACAGGGTGACCTGGTGTGCTGCGGTCCATGGGTTCACAAAGAGTCAGACACAACTGCAGAACAGAACCGAACTGATGGGATGGGATGCCATGATCTTATTTTTCTGAATGTTGAGCTTTAAGCCAACTGTTTCACTCTACTCTTTCACTTTCATCAAGAGGCTCTAGTTCTTCTTTACTTTCTGCCATAAGGGTGGTATCATCTGCATATCTGAGGTTTTTGATATTTTTCCTGGCAATCTTAATTCCAGCTTGTGTTCATCCAGCCCAGTGTTTCTCATGCTGTATTCTGCATATAAGTTAAATAATCATGGTGACAACGTACAGCCTTGATGTACTCCCTTTCCGATTTGGAACCAGTCTGTTGTTCCATCTCCAGTTCTAACTGTTGCTTCCTCACCTGCATATAGGTTTCTCAAGAGGCAGGTCAGGTGGTCTGGTATTCCCATCTCTTTCAGAATTTTCCACAGTTTGTTGCGATCCACACAATCAAAAGCTTTGGCATTGGCAATAAAGCAAAAATAGATGTTTTTTTCTGGAACTCTCTTGCTTTTCCAATGATCCAGCAGATGTTGGCAATTTGATCTCTTGTTCCTCTGCCCTTTCTAAAACCAGCTAGAAGATTTGAAAGTTCATGGTTAACATATTGTTGAAGCCTGGCTTGAAGAATTTTGAGCATTACTTTACTTGCGTGTGAGATGAGTGCAATTGTGCGGTAGTTTGAGCATTCTTTGAAATTGACTTTCTCTGGAATTGGAATGAAAACTGAACTTTTATAGTTCTGTGGCCGCTGCTAAGTTTTCCAAATTTGCTGTTATACTGAGCGCAACACTTTCACAGCATCAACTTTTAGGATTTGAATTAGCTCAAGTGAAATTCCATCACCCTCACTAGCTTTGTTTATAGTGATGCTTCCAATGGCTCACTTTAGTGCACATTCCAGGATATCCAACATTTTCCTTAATACTCAGCCCATGGATCCTCACAGATTTCCCTTTGCAGATTCCTAACTGTTGTCTCAACTCATCAGAATTATTTCCTTTACTTTAGCTTTCTCTATTTCCTTACATTGTGTCCTGAAAACGTTCTCCAATCTATAATTTGGGCTAATTTTAAGCCTTATATTTTTGTTTCCTTTGTTTTAGGAATAACTGTCTGGTGAGCTACTTTTCTAAAACCTGAAAACTTTGTGTCCTCTATTTGTTCATTTTTTAATTGTTTAAGGTTGAAGAGTAATTTTAGTCCATCTTCATTCTACCTGTAAGCCAACACCAATAATTATTAAGAATCACATTACTTAAATATAAACTCTGTTCACAGGTTCAAATATAAACTTATTTAAGCCAAAATATTGATTTATTCATGTTTCAAATCCATATTCATTAGATAGTCCCTTAAAATGATGTTATTGATTAATAAATGTAGACTGATTGAATAAATGCAAGAGAGAATGTATGAATCAATGAATAGGTGTGTTGATATTAGCATCATTGCTTTTAATGACAGAGGATAACTTCATAAAGACCCAAGGAAAGGAGAATAATTTTGAAATCAAATAGAGAAGAGAAACATATGGATTCAGACAGAATACTCCACAGAGAGTTTCAAAAATATGCCCAAATAGACATCTGCCTCCTTCTGTCATAAATGCTAGCTCTCATTTGAAAATTATTACTTTAAAAATTCAGATGATAGCATTGGATCTATAATTTGAAATTATTTAAAAATACTTTCTGGTAGAAAATGTTCCTTTTTGAAGTAGGAAGAAAACCAAAATTAGATAGTACTTTGACAGCTTTTCCATGTTAGAAATAAATCCATAAATTTCAGCAAAAGAATTGTATGTGAATAATACAAATTATTTTAATATTATCTTCAATAATATTATTTAGCAATGCCAGATTTTATACTTTTGCTATAATGAAGTATATGTCCTATATTCAAACTTTCAATGCTCAAAATTGCACTGCAATTCTTAAGCAGAGTGCTAAATTCTACTTTGCCAATAGAGATAACATCAGCTTAGTCATCTGTCATAAATTTCCTCTGATGTGGATATTAGTAGAAACCTCTGACTCAACCTAACTCTAAGTCAAGATGTAATTTGCTACATAATGTGTTGTGATGGGGAGAGAGAGAATCAATTTTCATTTTGGAGCAAATGGAATAAATTTACACCTGCAGTTGACAAAGAGGTTACAACCTCATCCCAGGAATGCAGAGCAAGCCACAGATGTTCCTAGCTTTAAAATTTGTTGATTTGATTACTGTAATTCACTGAGTCTACACACCTGAAGCTACTCACCCAGTGACTTCAGCTGGTCTAGAATGAAGTGAATCAGCTTTATTAAACTGGCTATTGGCAATAACACTTCAATATATTTTCATATGCATTGCATCTAATTAAATGACATTCCACCATCATTTCAAGTGACCAAGGAGAGGAATTTGTAATAAAATATTTGAAACTGTCTATGAACCTTCAAGTGAACTAGAATGAAAGTAGAAAATCATCCTTTATTATATACTTACTGTATATCAGAATGTGATATGCAGGTATACAGAAGCAAGCACATTTATCTATTTAATTTCATGATCACAACAATACTGTTATTTGGCCTTTATTATTTTCATATTTATATAAAGATTTTTTAAACATACAGACTTGAGTCATATAAAACTTGAAAAACAATACTATTAAAAATATCATGGTTGAGTTCAATCTGTTTTTAAAATCAAACTAAATAGACATTTCTCCAAAGAAGACATACGGATGGCTAACAAACACATGAAAAGATGCTCAACTTCACTCATTATCAGAGAAAAGCAAATCAAAACCACAGTAAGGTACCATTTCACACCAGTCAGAATGGCTGCAATCCAAAAGTCTACAAGCAATGAATGCTGGAGAGGGTGTGGAGAAAAGGGAACCCTCTTACACTGTTGGTGGGAATGCAAATTTGTACAGCCACTATGGAAAACAGTGTGGAGATTCCTTAAAAAATTGCAAATAGAACTGCCTTATGACCCAGCAATACCAATGCTGGGCATACCCACTGAGGAAACCAGAATTGAAAGAGACATGTGTACCCCAATGTTCATCGCAGCACTATTTATAATAGCCAGGACATGGAAGCAACCTAGATGTCCATCAGCAAGTGAATGGATAAGAAAGCTGTGGTACATATATACAGTGGAGTATTACTCGGTCATTAAAAAGAATACATTTGAATCAGTTCTAATGAGGTGGATGAGACTGGATCCGATTATACAGAGTGAAGTAAGCCAGAAAGAAAAACACCAATATAGTACACTAACACATACATATGGAATTTA
Organism: Neotragus moschatus; assembly: GCA_006410615.1. Taxonomy (NCBI): domain Eukaryota; kingdom Metazoa; phylum Chordata; class Mammalia; order Artiodactyla; family Bovidae; genus Neotragus; species Neotragus moschatus. The sequence continues at coordinate 320,879 of SJYA01000615.1, read as the reverse complement.
GAAAGATGGTAATGATAAACCTGTATGCAAGACAGCAAAAGAGACNGAAAGCTGTGGTACATATACACAATGAGTATTACTCAGCCATTAAAAAGAATACATTTGAATCAGTTCTAATGAGGTGGATGAAAAGGGAGCCGATTATACAGAGTGAAGTAACCCAGAAAGAAAACACCAATACAGTGTACTAACACATATATATGGAATTTAGAAAGATGGTAATGATAAACCTGTATGCGAGACAGCAAGAGACACAGATGTATAGAATAGTCTTTTGGACTCTGGGAGAGGGAGAGGGTGGGATGATTTGGGGCATTGTAACATGTATGATATCATAAGTGAAACGAATCACTGGTCTAGGTTCGATACAGGATGTAGGATGCTTGGGACTGATGCATGGGGATGATCCAGAGAGATGGTGTGGGGTGGGAGGGGGGGGAAAGGGTTGGGATTGGGATCTCATGTACACTCGTGGCTGATTCATGTCAATGTATAGCAAAATGAATACAGTATTGTAAAGCAAAACAAGCTAAAAAATAAAAATTAAAAAAAAAACAAAGAATTATATAAATTTTGCTCCTTTGAAGTTGTCTCAGCTAAACATTAAACTGTTAAATTACTTTAAAAAAAAAGAGAGAATAAACAGGTGCATATGTGTCACTGAGTCAGGCTGCTCTCCACCTAAAAGCAACATGACATTGTAAATCCTTTCCCCTCAATTGAAGAAAACAATGAATTCATATAAAAATAGAAAAAGAAAACTGAAAAGGGGGGCTTCCCTGATGGCTTAGTGGTAAAGAATCCCCAAGCCAATGCGGGGGACACCTGTCCCATCCCTGATCCAAAACGATGCTACCTGCCCAGGAGCAATGCATCTCCTGAGCCTATGCCCTGGAGCCTGAAACCATAACTACTTGGCCAACCTGTTGTGATCCTGAAGCCCTTGCAGCCTAGAGCCCCTGCTCCACAGTAAGAGAAGCCAGGGCAATGAGGAGCTTCCACTAAAAATAGCCCCTGCTCTCTGCCTTGAGAGATTAACCTGCACAGCAAGGAAGATGCAGCAGAACCAAAAAATAAATCAACAAATAAATAAAAAGAGAAAATAAAACTGAAAAAAGAAATGTTTCCAACATCCAGCTAAGGCCTCTGAGAGCTGGGCTGTTGTCACATGCATGGAGACTGAGCGGGCCTGGTCCTAAGACTAGATGAGTATGGGGCCAAGGAGCCCGTGGAGAATGGGCCAGCAGATGAGCCCCTCCTTGGACCTGCAATGCCTGCTGCCCTCGAAATGAAACCGCAATATCCAGACTGACACAGGCCCAGCTTCAGTGAAACCAAATTTCCTACACCCCAAAATTGCTCAACCCCTGGGGTGGAAGAGGTTTGAAAAGTCACCTTGTCTCCTTGTCTCCTAAGAGTGGGGGTCCTACCGCCAGCCAGCTTCCTCCCAGTCCTGGCACTACAAACAACCCATGTGAGCCACAGTGAGCCAGTGAGGGTGGGGGGATAATTCTGGGGCAGGAAGACAAAGCTTAAAGTAATGAAACACAAGACCTTCGGTGTGTCTTCTGGCACTTTCCACTCTAATTTACAGCTTAAGCCACAGGACTTTCAGGAAGGCCCCTGTTGCCCCTGTAACCCACTGTGGGGCACGAGGAAGTGCTGCCGCCTCGTGGCCGTTTCCTGGAACTACAACTTCAAATCTGGCCCTTAGAGGCCCTTGAGTCAAGAGGCCTGCGAGGTGGTCAAAGAAGTCGCCCTCAAGCAATGTCCCCAAACAGGTAATGGAAAAGAAATTTAAAACAGAGCAGACTACTAGAGGTCTGTCTCAAATGGTAAATTTTGATCACTCTGTTTAGAGGGAAAAAGGAGAGGAGCAGATGCTCAATATTAAGATTGGGGAAAAGCAAATGAAAATCACCAATATACTCACCTTAGACCAGTGTGAATGGACATCCTTAAAGAATTTCCAAAAAACCCCTGCAGAAGAGACGTCAGAGAACACATAGCTTTCTTGCACCGTCGAAAAAAAGTGAAAGTGAAGTGAAAGTTGCTCAATCATGTCCAACTCTTTGTGACCCCATGGACTCTGCAGTCCATGGAATTCTCTAGGCCAGAATACCGGAGTGGCTAGCCATTCCCTTTTCCAGGGGATCTTCCCAACCCAGGGATCCAACCCAGATCTTCTTCATTGCAAGTGGATTCTTTACCAGCTGAGCCACCAAGAAGCCCTGCACTGTCGGGGAAGTGTAAAATGCTAAGGATCAAGATAAAGGATCAAGATTTGGGACCACAAAGGGTCCCAAATAGAGCTACCCCATGATCAGGCAATCCCACACCTGATTGTGTCTCTCCTGAAAATCAGACATTGAAAAAACACATCCAGCCCATTGTTCAGTGAAGGACTGTTTAGAATACACAACATATGGAAGCAGTGAAAATATCCATTCGATGTGGAATGGAGACAGAAGTAGTGTTCCACACATACAATGGAATATTACTCAGGTAAAAAATAAAATGAGGAAATACTGCTAGTTGCTGCAACATGGACGCAGCTAAAGATGATCTTATAGAAATCAAGATTATAATTACCAAAAGAAAAAGGTCAAAAGTTGGGATATTTTGGAAACTTCAAATTGACAAGTAGACACTGATCTATATGTCTCACAGAGATATTCCTACCTTATGGACAGGGTACTGTACTCAACTGTCTAATAAAATCTATCAGAAAAAAATTTGAAAGAATAAACAAGTGCACAGTTACCAATGAATCAGGCTCCTCTACACCAAAAACCGAAACAGTGGAAGTAAAAAGATAAACTGAACTCCGATAAGAGAAAATATTGCAAATGAGAGGCTTCCCAGTGTCTCAGTGGAAAGAGTCAGTCTGACAATGCGGGAAACATGGGTTGCATCCCTCATATGGGATGACCCAACATGCAGAGGAGCGGTTAAGCTGTTGGGTCACAACTAACGAGCCTGTGCTCTGGAACCCTCGAGCCGAAACTCCTTAGCCCATGAGACTCAATTACTGAAGCACCTCCCCCAATCCTAGAGTACATAGTCCACGTAAGAGAAGCCACCACAGTGAGAAGCCTGAACACCGCAGCCAGAAAGTAGCCCTTGGTCTCTGCAACTAGAGAAAAGTCGAGGCAGCAGTGAAGAGCCAGCAGAGCCAAAAATAAAGACATTAGTAAAAAAATATTTTCAGAAGAAAATAAAACTCAACGGGAAATGTTCTGGATGTTCCCCTCAGGCCACTGGGAGCTGGGCTGGTGTCACATCCATGGAGACTGAGAAACCCCGGTCTCAGGGCTGGACGGGAACGGGCCCAACGAGGCTGGCGAGGATGTGCCGGCAAAGCAGCACCTCCTTGAACCAGCAGCGCCTGTCCCCTCGAGATGAAGGATCAACTCAGGTCCACCTTCAGCAAAACCAAGCTTATTGCACCCCAGAATTGCTTGAGGTGGAAGAGGTTTTCGAATTCACCTGGTCTCCTTGTCTCCTGGTGATGGGATTCCCACCTCCAGACAGCTTCCTCCTAGTCCTTGCACTACAAACAACAGCACCCACAGCCAAGCTGTTTGAGGGCTCCAGGATTATTCTGGGGCAAGAATATGAAGCGAGGAGAAGTAACATAATGCAAGCCGTTGAGGGTGTCTTCTAGCACATTCCACTCTAATTTACAACGCAGGACGCAGGACTTTCAGGGAGGCTCCTGTTGCCCCTGGAAGCAGAGTGGGGCATGAAGAAATGCTGCTGCCTTGTGGCCATTTTTAGGAACTACAATTTCCAAACCTGGTCCTTAGGAACCCTTCAGGCCTGAAAAGGCTGTTGATCAAGCAATGTCCTGAAATAGAAATGGAAAACAAATTTAAAATAGAGTCGTGGGTTAGAAGTCCATTTCACCTGGTAAATTTTCATTACACTGTTTAAAGTAAGAAAAGGAGAGGAGCTAATGCTCCTTATTAGTGATGACTGGGGAAAAATGAATGAAAAGCACCACCAGACTCATCTTGCACGAGTCAGAAGGGACTTTCAAGAAGTCTACAAACAATCCCTGAGGGAGAGAATGGAGAGAAAACAGAAGTCTCCTGCATGTTGGTGGAGGGGTATATTGGTAATGATCACTGTGAAGCCAGAAAAAATGATCCGTGGAAAACTATAAGTAAAGCTACCAGACGATTGGGCAGTCTCACACCTGGCTATACCTCTGTGGGATATGAAAAGACATGTCCCACTCAGAGTTTAATGCAGCACTGTTTAGGACCCCCCCAACACATGGAAGCAATGAAAATATGCATCCGTTGTGGAATGAAGAAAGAAGTTGTGTTGCTTGCCAATAAGGGAAAATGTGTGCACGCATGCTCAGTTGCTTCAGTTGTGTCCAGCTCTTTGAGATCTCATGGACCATAAGTACCCTGCCAGGTTCCTGTCTATGGAATTCTCCAGGAAATACTGGAGTGGTAGCCATTTCCTTCTCCAGGAAATATTCCCTTCGCGGGGCTTGGACCTGAGTCTCTTGATTTGCAAGCAGATTATTTATTGTTGAACCATCAGGAAAGCCCCACTACATAATAATACTCAGCTAAAAAAGTGAGTAATTTCTCCCAGTTGTTGAAGCATGCATACACCTAAACATGATCACATTTCGTAAGTCAGTCAGACAGAGAAAGACAACAAGCATATGGTATCACTCATTGATGGAATTTAAGCATCAATAGGAATGAAATAACTCCTGAAACAGACTTAGAGTCACAGAAATATAGCTTATACTAAACAAAGGAAAAAGGTCAAAAGGAGGTATATTTTGGGAGTTTCGGATTGACATGTAGACACCAATGTATATGTATCCCATAGATCACTAGCAAGCACCTAATTATGGACAGGGCACTGTACTCAACTATCTGTAAAAATCCTCTATTTGAAATAAATTTGAGAAAGAATAACCATATGCAAATGACTCACAGAGTCAGGCTGCTGTACACCTTATAAAATATTGCATTGTCAAACCAACACAATATTGTCAATCCTTTCCACCTCAATCCAAGAAAAAAAAAACATTAAATAAAAGCAAACAAACAACAAAAGAACTGAAAAAGGGGGACTTTCTTGGTGAGTAAGAGGTAGAAAATGCCCCTACCAATGGGTCGCCCCTGTAACCAAAATGTTCCCACATGCCTAGGAGTAAGCAAGCCCTTAAGCCACAACAACTGCACTGTTGCTTGAGAGCCAGGAGCCACAACTATGCAGCACACTGGCCCCAAAACAACTGAAGTTCCTGGATCCTAGAGCCCATACCTCACAATAAGAGAAGCCACCCAATGAGAAGACCAGATACTGCAGCTAAAAAGTAGCTCACCCTCTCTACAAAAGGAGAAAAGCCAGAGCAGCAACAAAGACCGAGTGCAGCCAAAAAGAAAGGAATGAATAAACAGAATTAGGGAAAAACAAATGAAAAGCACCACCAGACTCATCTCCCCCCAGTCAGAAGCGACATCCTCAGGATGTCTACAGAGTCCCTGAGGGAGAGAGAGAATGGAGAGAAAACAGAAGTTTCCTGAACTGTGCGTGGAAGTGTAAGTTGGTAATGATCATGATAAAGACCAGAACAACAACAACAAAAAGACCCCTGTAAGAGCACAAATAGAGCTACCCTAGAACCGGGCAGGTGGCTCAGGTGGTAAAGAATCTGCCTGCAATGCAGAGACCCAGGCTCAGTCCCCGGGTAGGGAAGATCCCCTGGAGAAGTGAATGGCACCCCACTCCAGTACTCTTGCCTGGAAAATTCCATGGACAGCACCATTTAGAACTTCCAACATATGGAAACAAGGAAAATATCCATCCAATGTGGAATGAAGAAAGAAGTTCTTGCACACGTATAATGGAATATTGTGTGTGTGTGTGTGTGTGGTTAATCACTCAGTCATGTCTAACTCTTTGGGAGCCCAGGGACAGTAGCCTGCCAGGCGTCTATGTCCATGGGATTCTCCATGAAAGAATACTGGAGTGGGTAGCTGTTTCTTTTCCAGGGAATCTTCCCTACCCAGGGATGGAAGCTGAGTCTCTTGCATTTCAAGCAGATTATTTATCATTTGAGCCACCAGGGAAGCTCCACAATGGAATATTACTCAGCTAAAAAGGTGAGTGAATACTGCCAATTCTGAAGCACGCATACACCTAAACAGGATCACATATAGTAAGTCAGTCAGTCAGTCAGAGAAAGACAATGAACATAGGATATCACCCATTGGTGGAACTTAAGCATCAGTAGGAATGAAATAACTTCTGAAACAGATTCAGAGTCATGGACCCAGCTTATGCTTAACAAAGGAAAAAGGTCAAAAGGAGGTATATTTTAGAAGCTCTGGACTGACATGAAGACACCGATGTACACGTATCACACAGATCATCAGCGCGCACCTAATGTATGGGCAGGGTACTCAGCTGTACTCAGCTGTGTGATAACCTCTGAAATAAATTCTAGGAAGAATAGCCAGGTGCATATGTATTGCTGAATCAGGCTGCTGTGCACCTTACAGAATATTGTATTGTCAAGCCACCACAATACTGTCAATCCTTTCTTCCTCAACTCAAGAAAAAAAAAAAAAAAGTGAAATAAGAACAGAAAAAAAAAGAAAAGAAATCCCTGAAAACTTGAGCTTTCATAGCTCAGTGGTAAAGAATACCCCTGCCAATGCGGGAGATACAGGTCATCCCCAAACAAAATGTTCCCACATGCCCTGAAGTAAGTACGTCTATAAGCTACAACAATTTTGTGATTGCTAGAGAGGGTGGAGCTGCAATATAGAGCTCACCAGCCCCCAAAAGTGAAGGGTCCAGCCCCCCTGGACCCTAGAGCCCATACTTCACAATAAGAGAAGCCACGGCAATGGAAAGATGTGGCACCCCAGCTAAAAACTATACCTGCTCTGCGCAAAGGGAGAAAAGCCAGAGCGGCAATGAAGACCGACAAAGCCAAAAATAAAGACATAAAAATTTTTTTAATGAAGAAAATAAAATAGAAATGTTTCAAATATTCCCCTCAGGCCTCTGGGAGCTGGAGTGATGTCACACTGATGGAGCCTGAGCAGCCCTGGTCCCAAAGTTGGACTCTACTAGGGCCAAGCAGGCAGGGATGCACGCATCTAAATAAACCCCCCTTTGGAACTGTGTTCCTTGTTCCATTCAAATTAAACTACAACAATATCCAGATCAACACAAGCCCAGCTTCAGCCAAACAAAGCTTCCTGTACCCCCAAATTGTTTGACCTCCAAGATTGCCGGGAGAAATATCAATAAGCTCAGATATTCAGATGCCACCACCCTTATGGCAGAAAGTGAACAAGAACTAAAGAGCCTCTTGATGAAAGTGAAAGAGGAGAGTGAAAAAGTTGGCTTAAAGCTCAACATTCAGAAAATGAAGATCATGACATCTAGTCCCATCACTTCATGGCAAGTAGATGGGGAAACAGTGGAAACAGTGGCAGACTTTATTTTTTGAGCTCCAAAATCACTGCAGATGGTGATTGCAGCCATGAAATTAAAAGACACTCCTTGGAAGGAAAGTTATGACCAACCTAGAAAGCTTATTAAAAGCCAGAGATATTACTTTGTCAGCAAAGATCCATTTAATCAAGACTATGATTTTTCCAGTAGTCATGTATGGAAGTGAGAGTTGGAGTATAAAGAAAGCTGAGCGCCAAAGAATTGATGCTTTTGAACTGTGGTGTTGGAGAAGACTCTTGAGAGTCCCTTGGACTGCAAGGAGATCCAACCAGTCCATTCTGAAGGCGATCAGTGCTGGGTGTTCATTGGAAGGACTGATGCTGAAGCTGAAACTCCAATACTTTGGCCACCTGATGCGAAATGCTGACTCATTGGAAAAGATCCTGATGCTGGGAAAGATTGAGGGCAGGAGGAGATGGGGAAGACAGAGGATAAGATGGTTGGATGGCATCACTGACTCAATGGACATGAGTTTGAGTGAACTCTGGGAATCGGTGATGGACAGGGAGGCCTGGCGTGCTGCACTTCATGGGGTCACAAAGAGTTGGACACGACTGAGCGACTAAACTGAACGGAACCAGGGTCAGAGAGGTTGGAAAAGTCACTTGGTCTCCTCATCTCCTGGCCGCGGGGTTCCTACTTCCACTCAGCTTGCTTGCAGTACTGCACTACAAACAGCAGCACCCACAGCCGAGCTGTTTAAGGGCGTCGGAATCATGGAATTATTCTGGGCAAGAAGACGAAGTGAGAAGTAATGACACACCAGCCCTTGCATGTCTTCTGGCACATTCCACTCCAATTTACAACCCAGGACACAGGAGTTTCAGGAAGGCTCCTGTTATCCTTGTAACCAGAGGGAGGCATGAAGAAATGCTGCTGCCTCGTGGTCATTTCCCCGAACTACAATTTCAAACCTGGTCCTTAGGGGCCCTTCAGAGTCAAGAGGCCTGTGAGACAGTCAATGACAGCTGCCCTCAGGCAATGTTCCAAAATAGATCGTTTATTCAGGCCACTGTGATCTTACTAGATGGGATCCCCTCATCAGGCCAATTAAAAATGCCTACTCTAACTCTGGTCATAAATTTGAGCTTTTTTCTATCAGAGAAGGCAATGGCACCCCACTCCAGTACTCTTGCCTGGAAAATCCCATGGATGGAGGAGCCTGCTATAGTCCATGGGGTCGCTAAGAGTTGGACATGACTGAGTGACTTCACTTTCACTTTCCACTGCCATGCATTGGAGAAGGAAATGGCAACCCATTCCAGTATTCTTGCCTGGAGAATCCCAGGGACAGAGGAGCCTGTTGGGCTGCTGTCTATGGGGTCGCACAGAGTCGGACATGACTGACGTGACTTAGCACGTTGTTGTTGTTCAGTCCCTAAGTCAGGTCCGACTCTTTGCACCCCAATGGACTGCAGGGCAAGAGGCTTCCCTGTCCTAGAGTGCTTGAAGTCATGTCCATTGAGTCAGTGATGCCATCCAAACATCTCACCCTCGGTTGCTCCCTTGTTCTCCTGCCCTCAATCTTTCCCAATATCAGGGATTTTTCAAATGAGTTGGCTCTTCAAATCAGGTGACCAAATTATTGTACCTTCAGTTTCAGCATCCGTCCTCCCAGTGAATATTCAGGGTTGATAGCCTTTAGGATTGACTGGTTCAATCTCCTTGCTGTCCAAGGCACTCTCAAGAATCGTCTCCAACACCACAGTTTGAAAGCATTAGTTCTTTGGCGCTCAGCTTTCTTTATAGTCCAGCTCCCACAGCTGCACATGACTACTGGAAAAACCATAGCTTTGACTTTAGGGACCTTTGTTGTCAAAGTAATATCTCTGCTTTTTCGTATGTTGTCTAGGTTGGCCATAGATTTTCTTCCAAGGAGCAAACATCTTTTAATTTCACTGACTGCCATGATTTTTGAGCCCAAGAAACTACAATCTGTCACTGTTTCCACTTTTTCCCTTCCATTGCCACGAAGTGATGGGACTAGATGCCATGACCTTCATTGTTTAAATATTGAGATTAAACCAGCTTTTCATTTTCCTCTTTCACCCTCATCAAGAGTCTATTTAGTTCCTCTTCACTTTCTACCATTAGGTATCATCTGTATATATGAGGTTACTGATATTTCTCCCGGTTATCTTGATTCCGGGGATGGGGGAGCCTGGTGGGCTATTGCCTATGGGGTCGCACAGAGTTGGACACGACTGAAGTGACTTAGCAGTAGCAGTAGCATCTTGATTCCAGCTTGTTATTCATCCAGCCTGGCATTTTTCTTGATGTACTCTTTAGAGAAGTTAAATAAGCAGGGAGACAATATACAGTCTTGTCTTACTCCTTTCCCAATTTGGAACCAGTCCATTGTTCCATGCCTGGTTTCTAACTGTTACTTCTTGAACTGCATACAGGTTTGTCAGGAGATAGGTAAGGTAGTCTGGTATTCCCATCTCTTTAAGTATTTTCCATAGTTTGTTGTGATCCACACAATCAAAGGCTTAGTATAGTCAATGAAGCAGAAATAGATGGTTTTTATGGAATTCCCTTGCTTTCCCTGTGATCCAACAGATGTTGGCAGTTTGATCTCTGGTTCCTCTGTCTTTTCTAAATCCAGCTTATACATCTGGAAGTTCTTGGTTCGTGTGTTGTTCATTATCCAGTATGCTACTGAGAAAGAGTGGAGAAATAGCTCCAGAAAGAATGAAGAGGCGGAGGCAAAGTGGAAGGGACACTCAGTTGTGGATGTGTCTCGTGGTGAAAGTAAAGTCTGATTTTGTAGAGAATAATACTGCATAGGAACCTGGAATGTTAGGTCCATGAATCAAGGTAAAAAAAGATGTGGTCAAGAAAGAGACGGCAAGAGTGAACATGGACATTTTAGGAATCAGTGAATTAACATGGATGGGAATAAAAGAAAATGAAGTGAAAGTGTTAGTCGCTCAGTCATGTCTGACTCTTTGTGACTCAATGGACAATAGCCCACCAGGCTCTTCCGCCCATGGGATTCTCCAGGCAGGAATACTGGAGTAAGTAGCCATTCCCTTCTCCAGAGGATCTTCGCAACCCAGGAATCAAACCCAGGTCTTTAGCATTGCAGGCATATTCTTTACTGTCTGAACCACGAGGGAAGTCCCTTCCCTGGACAGGAATGGGTGAATTTAATTCATATGACCATTATGTCAACTACCGTGGGCAAGAATCCATTAGAATTTGAGTGGCCCTCATAGTCAACAGAAGAGTCAAAAATAGATAATGGAAAACAAATTTAAAGCAGAGTTGACCACAAAAGGGTCATTTCACATGGTAAATTTTTGTGGCACTCTTTTAAGTGAAAAAGAAGAGGAACAATGCTCCTTATTAGTGAAGCTTAGGGAAAAGCAAGTCAAAAGTCCCATGAGACTGACCTTGAACCAGTTTGTAGGGGCATCCTCAAAAGTCTAAAAACACTCCGTGAAGGACAGAGTGGAGAGAAAACAGAAGTCTCCTGGACTGTCAGTGGAAGTGAAAACTGGTAATGATCACAAGGAAGATCAAGAAAAAGGGTCCTTGTGAAACTACTCGATGAGCTACTCAATGATTGAGGAATAACACACCTGGTTGTATACCTGGAGAAAACTGTACTTCAAAAAGACACATCCAGCCCCATGTTCAATGCAGCACTGTTTAGAACATGCAGTATATGGAAGCAACCAAAATATCCATCCAGTGTGGAATGGAGAATTGTGTTCCACGTGTACAATGGAATATTACTCAGCTAAGAAAGCGAGGAAATGCTGCCAGCTGCTTCAACATGGATACACCGAAACATGGACATAACTAGCAATTCAGTTGGATGGAGAAAGACAATGAGCATATGATATCACTTATAGGTGATGTCAGGAGGACATTGAACATCAATAGGAATGAAATAACTTGTGAAACGGACTCACAGTCAGTCACAGAAGTCAAACTTAAAGTTACCAAAGGAAAAAGTCCAAAAAGAGGGATATTTTAGAAGCTTCCAACTGACTTGTACACAAATGTATGTATCACTTAGATAATAAACATGCACCTACTGGACGGACAGGGCACTGTACTCAACTGTCTGTAATCACTTCTATTGGAAAAAAATTCAAAAAGAGTAGACAGGTGCATATATATCACTGAGTCAGGCTGTTCTACACCTAAAAGCAACACTATATTGTAAATCCTTTCTCCTCAACTAAAGGGAAAAAAATGAATTTAAAAATAGAAGAAAAAAAAATGAAAAAGAAGGGCTTCCCTGGTGGCTCAGAGGTAATGAAGCCTCAAGCCAATGCAGGAGACTCTTTTTCGTCCCTGATCCAAAATACATCTACCTGCCCAGGAGCAGCCAAGCCCAGGCACCACAACTACAGAGCTTGGGCTCTAGAATCTGAAACGCAACTACTCAGCCAACCTGCTGAGAAACTGAGCCCTGCACCCTAGAGCTGGCGCTCCACAGTAAGAGAAGCCCTGGGCACCGCCACTAAAAATAACCCCTGCTCTCTGCAATGAGAGACTAACCTGCACAGCAAGGAGGATGCAGCAGAACCAAAAATAACAACAGATAAAATTAAAAGAAGAAGATAAAACTGCAAAAGCAGTGTTGCAATATTCAGCTAAAGACTCTGGGAGCTGGGCGGGTGTCACATCCATGGAGCCTGAGCAGCCTTGATCCCAAGGCTGGGTGGAATCGGGCCAAGGAAGCTGGCAAGGATGTGCGAGTGAAGAAGCCCCTCCTTGGACCTGTACTGCCTGCTCCCCTCAAAATGAAACCACAATATGCAAATTGACGCAGGCCCAGCTTCACCTAAACCAAGGTTAGTGTACTCCAAAATTGCTCGATTTTCTGGGCTAGAGGCACTTCGAAAAGTTATCTGGTTTCCATGTCTCCTAGCGGTGGGGTTCCCACCTTCCAGCCAGCTTCCTCCCAGTCCTGGTAATACAAAGGACCGCATCCACAGCTGAGCGGTTTTGAGGGGAGTGGGATTATTCTGGGCAGCAGAGGAAGGATCGAAATATCAGCCCTTGGGTGTATCTTCTAATTTACAAGCCAGATGTGTGTGTGTGCATGCATGCGTGTGTGCGTGTGAGTGTGTGTATGTGTGTTTAGAAATGCTGCAGCCTTGTGATCGTTTTTCTGGAACAACAACTTAAAAACTGGCCCTATCCACTCCAGTATTCTTCCCTTGGACAGAGCCCAGCAGGCTACGGTCCATGGGATCGCATATAGTCAGACAGGACTGAGACTTTCACACCTTCAGTTTCAGGGGCCTGTAGGAGTCAATGAGGATTAAGAGGCTGTCAATGACAGCTGCCCTCAATCAATGTCCTGAAATAGGTAATGGAAATCAAATTTAATACTGCGCAAGCGTCAAGATGTCCATTTCTAGTGGTAAATTTTCCTTGCACTGTTTAAAGGGAAAAAACGAGAGGAAAGGATGCTCCATATTAATATCAGTTAGGGAAATGCAAATCAAAAGCAAGGGACATCCTCAAAATGTCTACAAACAATCCCTGCAAGAACTGCAGAAATATTGGTGGAATATATAAATGAGCGGAAATATAAATTGGTAATGAAGGCTATAAAAAACAGAAGAAATGGTCCTTTAAATCTACAAATAGATCTACCCTATGATTGGACAATCTTACACTCCACTGGGTATATGGGCAAATCCTATGTAGAAAAGACACATCCACCCATATGTTCATTGCAGCACTGTTTACTATCCCCAAGACATGAAAGCAACAAAATGTCCATCCTCTGTATTTTGGAGAAAGATGTTGTGTTCCATATGTATTTTGAAATACTACTCAGCTAAAAGAAAACAGGAATAATGCCAATTTCTGTGACATTCAGGGTCAAAGTGAGGATCAAATTAAATGCAGTCAGCGAGAAGAAAAATGTAAACAGCATATGTTATCACCTATTGCTGGAATCCAAAAATTGATATCAATGAACTGATAGAAAAACAGAAAAACACTCTAAAACATAGAATTAAACTAACGGTTAGCAAAGGGGGAAGGTAGAATGAGGGATAAATAGAAGCTTGGGATTGATATATATATATATATATATACACACACATACATACACATACATATGTGTGTATGTATAAACATATAAAACATAATTGATAATATATAAATTGGTATATATATATTTGCATGTATATATGTATAAAACATAATTAGCAATCTCAGTCTAGAGAAGGTACTCTACTCAACACTGTCAGTTCAGTTTAGTGCTCAGTCATGCCCGACTCTATGACCCTATGGACTGCAGCACGCCAGGCTTCTCTGTCCATCACCAACTCCCGGAGCTTGCTCAAATTCATGTCCTTTGATTTGGTGATGCCATCCAACCATCCCATCCTTTGTCTCCCCGTTATCCTCTTGCCTTCAATCTTTCCCAGCATCAGGGTGTTTTCTAATGAGTTAGTTCTTCATAACAGGTGGCCAAAGTATTGGAGTTTCAGCTTCAACATTATTCCTTCCAACGAACATTCAGGACTGATTTCCTTTAGGATAGACTGATTGGATCTCCTTACAGTCCAAGGGACTTTCTAGAGCCTTCCCCATCACCACAGTGCAAAAGCATCAATTCTCTGGTGCTCAATTTTCTTTATAGTCCAACTCTCACATTCATACATGACTACTGGAAAAACCATAGTTTTGACTAGATGGACCTTTGTTGGCAAAGTAATGTCTCTGCTTTTTAGTATGCTGTCTAGGTTGGCCACAGATTTTCTTCCAAGGAGCAAGCATCTTTTAATTTTATGGCGGCAGTAACCATCTGCAGTGATTTTGGAGCCCTCCAAAATAGTCTGTCACTCTTTCCATTGTTTCCCCATCTATTTGCCATGAAATGATGGGACCAGATGCCATAATCTTAGTTTGCTGAATGTTGAGTTTGAAGCCAGCTTTTTCACTCTCCTCTGTCAACTTCATCAAGAGGCTCTTTAGTTCTTCTTCACTTTTTGCCATAAGGGTGGTGTCATCTGCATATATGAGGTTATTGATTTTTCCAAGCACTCTTGATTCCAGCTTGTGCTTCATCCAGCCCAGCATTTCTCATGATGTACTCTGCATATAAGCTAAATAAGCAGGGTGGCAATATACAGCCTTGACATACTCCTTTTCCTATTTGAAATCAGTCTGTTGTTCCATGTCTAGTTCTAACTGTTTCTTCTTGACCTGCATACAGATTTCTCAGGACACAGGTCATGTGGTCTGGTATTTCCATCTCTTTCAGAATATCTTCTGCTTCTGTTAGGTCCACACCATTTCTGTCCTTTATTGTGCCCATCTTTGCATGAAATGTTTCCTTGGTCTCTCTAATTTTCCTGAAGAGATCCTCTAGTATTTCCCACTTATTGTTTTCCTCCATTTCTTTGTATTGATCACTGAGGAGGGCTTTCTTATCCCTCTGTGCTATTCTTTGGAATTCTGCATTCAAATGGGTATATTTTTCCTTTTCCCCTTTGCCTTTGGCTTTTCTTCTTTTCTCAGCTATTTGTAAAGCCTCCTCAGACAATCATCTTTGCCTTTTTGCATTTCTTTTTCTTGGGGATGGTCTTAATCACTGCCTCTTGTACAATGTCACAAACCTCCATCCATAGTTCTTTAGGCACTCTGTCCATCAGATTGAATTCCCTGAATCTTTTTGTCACTTCCACTATATAATCATAAGGGATTTGACTTAGTTCATACCTGAATGATCTAGTGGTTTTCCCTTGTTTATTCTATTTAAGTCTGAATTTGGCAATAAGGAGTTCATGATCTGAGCCACAGTCAGCTCCTGTTCTTGTTTTTGTATATAGCTTCTCTATCTTTGGCTGCAAATATAATCAATCTGATTTCAGGATTGACCATCCTGAAATGGTCAATGTGTAGTTGTCCATGTGTAGTCTTCTCTTGTGTGTACTCAACACCGCAATATCCTCTGTTTGTAAAAACCCACCAAAAATAGATAGGTGTACATGTATCAGTGAATCATGTTGCTGTATACCTAAAACAAACAGAACATTGTTGATCAAGTATATCCCAACAGAAAATAAAAATGAAATTAATACATAAATAGCAAATTAGAAGCAACATATTCTCATTCTGCTTTGTGATTTGGTCTGATGTCACATCCCTGTTGCCCTTGCACCCTTGAGTCCCAAAGCTGGATTGTAATGGTGCTACAAGGAGATGTCACCTCTCACTAGTGAGAAAGACCATTGTGAAAATATCTACAAATAATAAATGCCTGAGAAGTTGTGAAGGAAACAGAGGCTGCCAACGCTGTTGGTAGGAATGTAAAATGGTATAACTCCTGGGTAAACTATACAAAGATTCATCAAAAACTGTAGGTAGAACTACCATTTGATTCAGCGTTCCACTTCCGTGTCATTACCTAAAGAAAGGAGAAATACTAATTTCAAAAGATATATGCACCCCAAAGCTCATCACAGTATTATTTACAATAGCCAAAATATGGAATCAGTGTGAGTGCCCATCAGGAGATGAATGGATCAAGAATGTGGTATAGTTATGTATTCCATTATATGTAATGGAATATTACCTATCTATTAGAAAAAGACATCTTGCAATATGTCTCAACATGGTAGGACCTAGATGGTATTATTCTAAGTGAAACAACTCAGAATGTGAAATACTAATGCTGTTTGAGTTCACTTTTTTAGAACGAAACAAATCAGAAAATATAAAACAGCAGCAGATACACAGGAGCAGAGAATAAAGTGGTGGCTGCCAGAGAGGAGAGAAGTAGGGAGATGAGCAGAATAGGTGAAGTGGATTTAGAAGTACAAACCTCCAGTTATAAAATAAGGAAGTCATGGGATTTAATGTAGAACGTGGGATCCAGTCAACCTGTATTATAAAAACTTTGTATTGTGATAGATGGTAACTAGATTCATAATAGTGATTATTTTGTAGTGTTTAAAAATACTGAGTCACTGTGTTGCAGACTTGACTTGCATACTTGCATACTAATACAATAAGTCATCTATATATCAATTTAAAATGTAAAGTTTAATATTTCTCAAACGTGCTATTTTTTTCTTTTAGTGTGGAGAGCTATAGAAGAACATTTATTTCAGACAATCTATTTCAATGATATTTAAAAAACTAATAATAATCAGTTAAGAGGTTGAAAAGAGATAGAAAATAGATATAGTCAGATCTAGCTATATTTTTTATAAATACCCATCACTGGAAAAAAACACAAAATTTCTGAGTACAAAACAAAAAGATCTCATAGGTTGAAACATTTGTAATATTTTAATGTCTGTAAATATTTGAAGGAGTGAAGGGAATGGTAAAGGACATGCTTGTTTCTGAGACATATGCATATGAAGTTGTATCTATAGAGATCTGCGGAGAGGGCAGTGGCACCCCACTCCAGTACTCTTGCCTGGAAACTCCCATGGATGGAGGAGCATGGTGGGCTGCAGTCCATGGGGTCGCTAAGGGTCGGGCACGACTGAGTGACTTTCACTTTCACTTTTCACTCTCATGCATTGGAGAAGGAAACGGCAACCCACTCCAGTGTTCTTGCCTGGAGAATCCCAGGGATGGAGGAGCCTGATAGTCTGCCCTCTACGGGGTTGCACAGAGTTGGACACGACTGAAGCAACTTAGCAGTAGCAGCTATAGAGATCTGAGGTTACAGAACTTTATATTAATACTAGGAGGTGTAAAACCTGTTTGATTGAAGTAAATACTGAAAGAAAATATTTAAATTGGACAATGCTTCATTTTTTCCTAGTTTATCCTTTAACGGGTAGAAATTCTTTTGTGTCCTGTTTTATTCTCAAATAATCAAGTTTGATATTTTGAGGTCCTTATAGTTCTCTTCTGAATTATGGAAATAGAAAATAGGAAGAAATATGAATGTATATATATATATAAATATATATTTTTTATTTTTGGTATATTTATACAATGTCCCTAGTTTAAGATTTTGAGGTGTATCATTATGCAATGAAAGTCTTCCCTGTCTTATTTAGATATAATATGACTGACAGAATTAGAGGGATACTGGAGAAACTACTATATATTGGCACTGATAAAATCTGTGAAAGTTTTTCTTTTTTTTAACTAAAGACATTGGCTTAATCCCATGCCTTAGTAGATTCCAGTTGGTCTATCAAATCTCATAAGATGTTTTGGGACTAAATGTCTTTTTTCCTAACTTAAATAGATATTCAAACTGAAATGTGCATACAGATTTCATGGTGCTTCCACTTAAAATCCACATTTCTGTGTCCATCTCTAGAGATTCTAATTCAGTGGTCTTCAGGGGAACTTGGGAATTTACATCTTTTTGTAAAATAGCCAAGAAGATTTTGATGTAGGTAATCTAGATGTCACACTTGAAGAAATACCACTATCTGACTTATGACTTCCCCTTGATAACCAATTCTTCCACCCCTTCCTCCTCATGATGGTGATGAGGATAATTACAAGTCACCTACTGAGAGCTCCTCCAATCAGCTTTCCATAATTTTCCCAGATGGGGGAACAGTGATAAAGAAGATCTAATGCTGTCTACATATTACTGCAAACTGATTTTTATAATGGAATATCTGCTCTTAGCTGCATCTCCCAAACCTTAGTTCTATTGATTGTTAGAGGATGCTCTACATGAAACATGGTCACGAGTTCACACATTATGTGACAATACTTCGCCTTTGATTAGCGAGCTACAGACACACACCTACACACAAAATCGTGTGCCTGTGGTTTAAGCAGGCTTTCCATGATTCTGACTCTGAAACCTTATGAATAAAAGACAGCTGTTAATATCTTGCAGGAATGTTGTTTCTTGCAGAGAGTTAAACCTCATTTTGCTCTCTTGCCAAACCTAGTATCTTTTCAACAATTCAAACTACTGCTTTGCTCTAAAAGCACTCTCTTTGGCATGCTTGAAGCTTCCATGGAGTAAGATTAGTCAGAAATGGCAGTGCCAATAGCAACTAAGAACAAAGTATATTCCAAACTAAATCTGATTATAGGGACTAAAGGATTTTCACGTGGCTATAGATGATGACAGGTGCAGGGAGTATAAGAGATCCTTCCAAATCCCCCTTTTATATGATTTGGAAATAAAATCAGGTAGATTTTGAGTAAAAATAAAGAGTTCAGCATTTAGTGGATGAAATCAAAGATACACAAAGTCACACTTAGTGACTGTTAGTATAGACTGTGGCTGCTGCTGCTAAGTCACGTCAGTCATGTCCGACTCTTAGTGACCCCATGGACTGTAGCCTACCAGGCTCCTCCATCCATGGGATTCTCCAGGCAAGAATACCGGAATGGGGTGCCATTGCCTTCTCCTAGCATAGACTGAACCATGGTCAAATAAACTTCATAAGTATACTTGAATAAAGGTTCATTTTTCATCATAGGGTCTTGGAAAACAATGAATAGGAAAAAAAATTGTCTATGTGCTCAGTGTTCAATAGGAGAGAGACTATTTTGTCAATGACCAGGAGTAATACTATCCAGCAAGTTTGTGTCTTTCAGAAGCTGTTTAGAATCATTCACATTCCTAGTGCTGGTTCCTTGGATCACAAGCAAATTTCTATTTTAGTTTTCATGTAATTCTGCCATAAAGAAAGCATATTTTGATCATGGCAATGTATACATTCTGGTCAGAATAAAGCATTAATTCTTATTGCAAATGAATAAATTGGTATTCTGGTTTACATTCCAGTCTCTCATTAATTTAATTTAGAGTAAGTTAACATCCCCTAGTCTGATCACATCTGAGGAACTCACAATTGATTTTCAGGCAAAGACGTTTCAAAGAAATTCAGACTGTAATGAAATCACCTCTTAAATGCTACCCTGAGAGATTTTTGGTAGACCAGTACAAAATATTTGCTGGGGAAATCCTCTAGTTTTCTATTCGCTTCTCTTCAAAATGCAACATATTCAATATAAGATTTTAATGAGGATAGATAGATAGATAGATATCCTATCTATTCCCTACCAGATTTCTGGAAAGATAACATGTTTTATTTCATGTCAAAATGTACATTTGTCGTTTTCTTATGCCATGTTATAAGCAACTAAATTTAAGTGGAATGCAAAATCACTGCAGATGGTGACTGCAGCCATGAAATTAAAAGATGCTTACTCCTTGGGAGGAAAGTTATGACCAACCTAGATAGCATATTCAAAAGCAGAGACATTACTTTGCCGACTAAGGTCCGTCTAGTCAAGGCTATGGTTTTTCCTGTGGTCATGTATGGATGTGAAAGTTGGACTGTGAAGAAGGGTGAGCACCAAAGAATCGATGCTTTCGAACTGTGGTGTTGGAGAAGACTCTTGAGAGTCTCTTGGACTGCAAGGAGATCCAACCAGTCCATTCTAAAGAAGATCAACCCTGGGATTTCTTTGCAAGGAATGATGCTAAAGCTGAAATGCCAATACTTTGGCCACCTCATGCGAAGAGTTGACTCATTGGAAAAGATTCTGATGCCGGGAGGGATTGGGGGCAGGAGGAGAAGGGGACGACTGAGGATGAGATGGCTAGATGGCATCAGTGACTCGATGGAAGTGAGCCTGAGTGAACTCCGGGAGTTGGTGATGGACAGGGTGGCCTGGCGTGCTGCAATTCATGGGGTTACAAAGAGTCGGACACAACTGAGCGACTGAACTGAACTGAAAATTAATGTTTACTTGAGTCAACACACCCATTTACATATTAAAACAAATACTTATAATCAGCTGTAATGCTTGTCAGAATTATTTATTTTGCCATAATCTGGTAAAACACCTGGGATACTTGCCAGTAGAAAATTTTCAAAAATACTTTTTTTCTTAGTCTCATTTAGCATGGTTTCATTTTCACTGTAAAAAATTACTACCCTTTTAAGAAATGAGGGGATATTAAAAAAATCGATAGACCACACAAACAATTCATGATTTATGTTGAAATGAATCAGGAGACTATCTCTTTAGTCAGTTTTCCTATGAACTTTGATAGGTATTTACTGGGTACTCATTTCAGGCCAAGTGCTGAGTGTGGCAGTAGACTGGAGATACATTAATTGATCATGGTCAAATGGTTTTTAAAAACTACTGGAAGAGTCAGATAATCACATAATTATTCATATCATTATTAATTACAAGGCCCCTTGGAAGAAGCATCTATTAACTTTGTAAGAACTGACAAAGAAAAGTATGATTAGACATAATGTTATGTGAAGATAAATGTCATTCTATGAGACTTTAAGTTTCAGGGAGTGATCCATGCATATAGAAAATTTATTTGTTGTTGTTCAGTCACTAAGCCTATAAAAAGATACACACATCCTAATAGTCACTGCAGCATAATTTACAATAGCTAGGACATGGAAGCAACCTAAATGTCCATCAACAGAAAAATGGATAAAAAATGTGGTGCATATATACAATGGAATATTACTCAGTCACGAAAAGAAACGAGATAGAGACATTTCCAGAGACATGCATAAACTTTTGCAGAGTGAGACTGCCATGCAGAGTGAAGTAAGTCAGAAAGAGAAAAAAACATTGTATAGTATCTCTTATATGTGGAATCTAGAAAAATGGTACAGATGAATGTATCTGAAAGTGAAAATAGAGATGCAGATATAGAGAACAAACTTATGGATACCACGGTGGGAAGGGGGATGGGATGAACTGGGAGACTGGGACTGACATATATGCACCACTATGTGTAAAGTAGATACCTAATGAGAACCTACCGTACAGCGCAGGGAACATGAGTCAGTCCTCTGTGGTGACCTAAATGGGAAGGAAATCCAAAAAAGAGGGGATATATGTATATGTATAACTGACTCTGCTGTACAGCAGAAACTAATGCAACATTGTAAGGCAAGTATATTCTAATACAAATTAATTAAAATAATAAGTTAATTACTATATTCTGTTGTATAAATATATGACAGCTTGTTTACTCATTTCCTGTTGGTGGCTACCTGAGCTGTTTCTAATTTTGGCTCTCATGGACATTTTAAAATAAGGCTTTTATTAAAATATATATATATATACACACACAGACATATTTATTACTCTAAGGTAAATATCTAGGATTGAATTTCTTAGTCATGGTATTAAGTATATGCTTAGTTTTATTTCTTAAAAGTCAGACTTTATTCCAAAGAGATTGTATCACAAGCTTAACAGTTTTAAAAACAATGCTGCCTGTAAGGCTAGAGAAGGACTTGGCAATAGGTAAAAGTAGATAAGGGAAGACAGATCAAATGTTGGAACATTACTGGGACCAGTGGAAATAGAGAAGAGTGAATATAATTAAGATCCATTTAGAAGATAGAATAAAAAAGACTTCATAGTAGATATGATTTGAGGGGAGAAAGACGAATTAGTTAAGTTTCAGGCATGAACAAATGGTTGAAGGAGGTGTGGTTTACCAAGGTGGAAAGCACTGATGGGGTACCAGGTTTAGAGGTAAAATCCTGAGCTCCGTTTTGAACAGGTGCAGTTTAATGTGGCTGTTTTCTCTCTTGGAAAAATGATTAGCCAATTTGTTACAATTCATATACTTTGAGAATCAGGAGAAAAATAAAAAAAACAAATGCAATCCGTTTTGAAAATGGAAGTGTTAGTTGAGTCAGTCGTTTCTGACTATTTGCCACCCCATGGACTGTAGCCGCCCCCTCTCAGGCTCCTCTGTCCATGGATGGACTTCTCCACACAATAATACTGGAGTGGGTAGCCATTTCCTTTCCCAGGGAATCTGCCCAACACAGGGATAGAACCTGGGTCTCCCGCACTGCAAGCAGATTGTTTACCATCTGAGCCACCAGGGATGCCTTCAACTTATCTTGCTAAGCAACAAATAAACTTCTGTTTTCTAGACTTACCCTTTCCTTGAACTAAAACACTAAATAGTATATCTTCACTTATGATTTACTCAAGAAAAGGGAACATAGATTTCTATCATCTAAGAAAATTGGAGATACAAAGGGAACATTTCATGCAAGGATGGACACAATAAAGACAGAAATGGCAAGGATCTAACAGAAGCAGAAGAGATTAATAAGAAGGGGCAAGAATACACAGAACAGCTGTACAAAAAAGGTCTTAGTGAACCAGATAACCACGATGGTGTGGTCACTCACCTAGAGCCAGACATCCTGGAGTGTGAAATCAAGTGGCCTTAGGAAGCATTACTATCAACAAAGCTAGTGCAGGTGATGGAGTTACATCTGAACTATTTCAAATCCTAAAAGATGATGCTGTTAAAGTGTTGCACTCAGTATGTCAAGAAATTTGGAAAACTCAGTAATGGCCACAGGACTGGAACATTTCAATCCCAAAGAAGGGCAATGCCAAAGAATGTTCAAATTACTTAAAAAATGCACTCATTTCACATGCCAGGAAGATTATTCTCAAAATCCTTCAAGCTAGGCTTCAGCAATATGTGAACTTCCAGATGTACAACCTGTTTTTAGAAAAGGCAGAGGACCCAGAGGTCAAATTGCCAACATATACTGGATCATAGAAAAAGCAAGGGAATTCCAAAAGAAACATCTACTTCTGATTCATTGACTATGCTAAAGCCTTTGACTGTGTGGATCACAATGAACTGTGGAATATTCTTAAAGAGATGGGAATATCAGATCATCTTGCCCTTCTTGAGAAACCCGTATGCAGTTCAATAAACAACAGTTAGAACCTTACATGGAACAACTGACTGGCACANGATTCATTGACTATGCTAAAGCCTTTGACTGTGTGGATCACAATGAACTGTGGAATATTCTTAAAGAGATGGGAATATCAGATCATCTTGCCCTTCTTGAGAAACCCGTATGCAGTTCAATAAACAACAGTTAGAACCTTACATGGAACAACTGACTGGCACAAAATTGGGAAAGGAGTACTTCAAGGCTGTATATTGTCACTCTGCTTATTTAACTTCTATGCAGAGTACATTATGCAAATATCCAGGCTGGATGAATCACAAATCAGTATTATGATTGGAGGGAAAAATATCAATAATTTCAGATATGCAGATGATCCCACTCTAATGGCAGAAAATGAAGAGGAACTACAGAGCCTCTTGAGATGAGAGAGAAAGATGAGAGTGAAAAAGCTGACTTAAAACTCAACATTCAAAAGCCTAAGATCATGGCATGCAGTACCATCACCTCATGGCAGATAGATGGGGAAAAAATGGAAACAGTGACAGATTTCATTTTCTTGATCACCCAAATCACTGAAAATGGTGACTACAGCAATGAAATCAAAAGACACTTGTTCCTTGGAAGAAAAGCTATGACCAGTCCAGACAGTGCATTAAAAAGCAGAGACATCAATTTGCTGACAAGGGTCCATGTAGTCAAAGCTGTGTTTTTTCCAGTAGTCATGTACGGATGTGAGAGACCATAAAGAAAGCTGAGCACTAAAGAATTGATGCTTTTGAATTGTGGTGCTGGAGAAGACTCTTAAGAGTCTTTTGGACAGCAAGGAGATTAAACCAGTCAATCCTAAAGGAAATCAACGCTGAATATTCATTGGAAGGACTGATGCTGAAGCTGAAGCTCCATTTGGCCACCCGATGTGAAGAGTTGACATATTTGAAAAGACCCTGAAACTGGGAAAGATTAACATCAGGAGGAGAAGGGAGAGACAGAGGATGAGATTTCTGTATGGCATCACTGACTCAATGGACATGAATCTGAGCAAACTGTGAGATAGTGGAAGGCAGAGAAGCCCGACATGCTGCAATCCATGGAGTAGCAAAGAGTCAGATACAATTTAGTGTCTGAACAACAACATTTAAGTTATATTCATGTCAATACCTTTGAATATATGACTTTTGCTTGAAAAAAATCATAGCACTTTTACTGGACAAGGAGATGATGTATTACAAAAGACTTAAGTAGGATAAATGAATGGATATGATATG
Source organism: Neotragus moschatus (assembly GCA_006410615.1). Lineage (NCBI taxonomy): Eukaryota > Metazoa > Chordata > Mammalia > Artiodactyla > Bovidae > Neotragus > Neotragus moschatus. The sequence goes on along the minus strand of SJYA01000615.1, from coordinate 296,440 downwards.
GTACAATATTTTCACAGATGGTTGTAATCACTTTGGGAAAAACTTGGATTCATGTTCATCTATATAAGCTGCTTAGAATAATTCAGATGTGATTTAAAAATAAGTTTACTGGTAATTTAAATCACTAAGCTTATAAACAAACACAAACAGTAATTATAATCCCTTTTTAAGGTGCTGCAGAACTAAAACTCTAAACAATGAAGTTAAGTAAAACCTTTAAAGAAACTTTTAAAGGTCTTTGTAATTTGTGTTTTTCCCAAAAATAATATGGCCCCTTAATATTAATGAGGATTCTAATCAAACATATTTTAGACATGATTTTAGCTGGAGCACATGGTTCCAAGTTAGTTATCCTTGAAACAAGATAATAATATTTAAAAAAATATAAGTGTTATGGAAGATATTAATAGTAAAAATGATAAATAGATTTGCTCCACATATGAAAGGGACATCTACTATCCATTTAATCAATAAATGTGTTTTTATTACTTGAATGTTATAAATGTTGAGGAAAACAATTCAATCTGCATTAGTAGTCCCTAACCTCATGTTACTACCTAACACAGTTATGTAAAATAATAAGAGTTGTCATTAAAATGTAATTAAAGAATCACATTTCATGCCAAGCTGTCAACAAGCCTCATTTTGCTAAATTATCTAGATTTTCAGGACCACCTGTCTTCAGGAGGGCTTTTCATTTCCAGGAGGTCAATGAAAGGAAAGAAAAATGAAGATTTTGCCAACCACCTTGTTTATCACCCATTTCCTCCTCCCTGGAGTGGCTCTGGCTTTCCTTCATGCTTTGTATTTCACTCTGATCTAGTCCTGAAAGGCTTTTTACAGCCAGGTGAGAAATCTAACTAGGAGCTGCAAAGAAAAGGGAGAACTATTTTAACAAACACAATTTAAATACTGTAAGATACAATTTAAATATTGTAAATTTGGTAACAATTTGTTTTTCTGCCCAACAAAGGCCCTTACATTTCCTCTTTTTAATTTTTTTCTTTTTTTTTTTTTAACATTTCCTTCTTACTGTTAAATATTTCATTCTTTATTGACTCATTGTTTCCAACTTGCTAATGTGAAGTCTCTTGATGAAAGTGAAAGAGGAGAGTGAAAAAGTTGGCTTAAAGTTCAACATTCAGAAAATTAAGATCATGGCATCTGGTCCCATCACTTCATGGCAAATAGGGAAACAGTGGAAACAGTGTCAGACTTTACTTTTTTGGGCTCCAAAATCACTGCAGATGGTGACTGCAGCCATGAAATTAAAAGACACTTACTCCTTGGAAGAAAAGTTATGACCAAGCTAGATAGCATATTCAAAAGCAGAGACATTACTTTGCCAACAAAGGTCCATCTAGTCAAGGCTATGGTTTTTCCAGTGGTCATGTATGGATGTGAGTTGGACTGTGAAGAAGGCTGAGTGCCAAAGAAATTGATGCTTTTGAACTGTGGTGTTGGAGAAGACTCTTGAGAGTCCCTTGGACTGCAAGGAGATCCAACCAGTCCATCCTAAAGGAGATCAGTCCTGGGTGTTCATTGGAAGGACTGATGTTAAAGCTGAAACTCCAGTACTTTGGCCACCTGATGCAAAGAGCTGACTCATTTGAAAGACCCTGATGCTGGGAAAGATTGAAGGCAGGAGGAGAAGGGGACAACAGAGAATGAGATGGTTGGATAGCATCATCGACTCAATGGACATGGGTTTGGGTAGACTGCGGCAGTTGATGATGGACAGGGAGGCCTGGCGTGCTGCAGTTCATGGGGTCGCAAAGAGTCGGACATGACTGAGCAACTGATTTGAACTGATACAAGATTTGTTTTTCTCTTTCTGAGGCTCTAGGTTCTCTCACTACAACTGATTCAAATGTATTCCTTTTTATGGATGATAATATCAGTTCAGTTCAGTTGCTCAGTCGTGTCCTACTCTTTGCAACCCCATGGACTTCAGCATGCCAGGCTTCCTTGTCCATCACCAACTCCTGGAGCTTACTCAACTCATGTCCATCGAGTCAGTGATGTCATCCAACCATTTCATCCTCTGTTGTCCCCTTCTCCTCCCACCTTCAGTCTTTCCCAGCATCAGGATCTTTTCCAATGGGTCAGTTCTCACATCAGGTGGCCAAAGTATTGGAGTTTCAGCTTCAGTGTTAGTCCTTCCAGTTAATATTCAGGATGATAATATTCTACTGTATAAATGCACCATGACTTCTTTATCCATTCGTTTGTTAATGGACATGTAGGTTGCTTTCATGTCTTTGTTGTTGTAAATAGTGCTGCAGTGAACATTGGGGCACATGTGTCTTTTAAAACTGGGGTTTTCTTATAGGTTTTCCCTGGTGGCTCAGGTGGTAAAGAACCTGCCTGCAATTCAGGAGACCCAGGTTTGATTCTGGATCAGGAAAATTCCCTAGAGAAGGGATTGGCTACCCACTCCAGTGTTTTTGCCCAGAGAATTCCTTGGACAGAGGAGCCTGGCAAGCTGTAGTCCACAGGGCTGCAAAGAGCTGGACATGACTGAGTGACTAACAATAACTGACTAACTGGGTAAAACCCAGTGGTGGGCTTGCTGGGTCACGTGGTAGGCTTATTTCTAGTTTTTTTTTTTTTAAGGAATCTCCCTACTGCTTTCCATAATGGCCATGTAAGTTTTCTCATCATCCTCTCCAGAATTTGTTTGTAGTCCTTTAGATGATGGCTACTCTGAGTGGTGTGAGGTGATACTTCACTGTACTTTTGAGTTGCAGTTCTCTAATAATGAGCAATGTTGGGCAAATTTTCATGTGTCTATTACCAGTCTGTATGTCTTTTTTGGAGAAATGTTTGTTTAAGTCTGCTGCCCAGGTTTGATTGGGTTGTTTGCTTTTCTGATATTGAGTTGTATAAGCTGCTTATACATTTTGGAAATTAACCCTTTGTTGCTTCATTTGCAAATATTTTCTCCCATTCTGAGGATTGTCTTTTAATCTTATTTATAGTTTCCTTTGTCATGCAAATGCTTTTAAGTTTTATTAGGCCCCATTTGTTTAATTGTGCTTTTATTTCCATTAATCTAGGAGGTGTATCTGAGAGAATCATGCTGCCATTTATGTCAAAGAGTATACTACCTATGTTTTCCTCTAAAAGCTTTATATTTTCTGGCCTTGCATTTAAGTCTTAATCCATTTTGAGTTTACTTTTGTGTATGGGGTTAGAAAGTGTTTTACTTTTTCTTTTACATTTTGCTGTCCCAAACTGCTTGGCTTTGAATTGCAGCATTTTCACTGAATTTTCACTGGTTTTCACTAAAAATGACTGAGGCTTCCCTGGCAGCTCAGCTGGTAAAGAATCTGTCTGCAATGCAGGAGACCTCAGTTCGATTCCCAGGTCAGGAAGATCCCTTGAAGGAGGGCATGGCAATTCACTCCAATATTCTTGCCCAGGGAAATCCCATGGACAGAAGAGCCTGGCGGGCTACAGTCTATGGCGTTGCAAAGAGTTGGACATGAATGAGTGACCAGGCACACAAAAATGACTTTGGACAAGTTACTTAATATCTCTGCAATATTGTTGCGGAAGGGGAACCCCTTCCAGGACCCTAGAATGGGCTCTTGTCTAACACTTGGCAATGAATTGTCCAAGGACACACATGTGCTGATAAAGCAAGAGACAAAGCATATCAGTAAATAAAGAATATCATAGTCATCAGGATTGCAGCCCTGCAGCCACCACCCAAGGTGAGCTGGCAAGTCCTTAGGGAACTTGGGAAGGAAACAGAATACCTCTCATCTGTCAGCCAGCAGACTGCAGCCACTCTGTAAAGTGATCCCTGAGGAAACTCGGGATGTCAAAACACAGGGCACTGAGATAACTGAGGTGCATTTCAAAGAAACGATTTCAGGGAGCCCAAACTCTTGCATCTTCCAATACATAGAAAAGTGCTAAGTTTCTTAACTTGGGATTTCTGGTTTTCTTTAATTAACAGTAACCTTTTGGTGTCTGACTACCTGCCTTTCACTGAAAAACTCCTATATATCCTCACTCTCCTCCTCACTTCCTCAGAGATGGAGATACAGGGTAACTGGAGATACTGCCTTCCAGATTTGAAGTCCTAACAATTCCTGATGAAAAAAATATAACTCTCAATTTTCAGGTTGTGACTATATTATTTTTTAAGTTGACATAGATCAGAAGGTGATCACTTCCTCTGCCATAGCTGGAAATACATTTCTTTGGGCATATCAACCAGAATGAGACATTCAGGTGGGCAAAATGGAGTTCACCTTGGGATCAAAGAAGAACTGGGGATAAACCTGAAAATGGAGTTGAAAGTGTGAGGGCTCCCAGATGAGGGGAATCTGCCCAGAAGAGAGCAAAAGAGTTTGGTTGTTGTGGCTACTGAGTGTGTGAATCAATGGAATCCACAAAATGAAGGTTACTTTAACATTGGCTACTATTAATATATACCTAGCACCTGCTAAGCACTGGTAAAATAATGTAGAATATGCTGAAGTACCAGGAGTTACCCTGCAGTGGAGGGGACAGACATATAAACAAAATTAGAATACAATTTAGCAAATGCAAACAAAGAAGTCTGCAGAAGGAGGTTAACTTCTGTAGGCAGCTTGCTCAAATTTATATAACTAACTCCTTATACAGATGGCCAAGAGACGCATGAAAAGATGCTCAACATTGCTATTAGAGAAATGCAAATCTCCATGCAAATGCAAAAATACTATGATATATAATCTCACACCAGTCAGAATGGTCATAATCAAAATTTCTACAAACAATAGATGCTGGGGAGGATGTGGAGAAAAGGGAACTCTCCTACACTGTCAGTGGCAATGTAAGTACAACCACTGTAGAGAATAGTATGGAGATTCATTAAGAAATAAGAAATTGAGCTACTGTTTGACCCTGCAATCCCACTCCTGGGACTATATCTGGAAATATATCCTGAGCATATATCCAGAGAAAAACATGGAAGGATACATGCACCCCAAACTTCAGGCAGCTGTTTACAATAGCCAAGACATAGAGGCAATCTAAATGTTCACTGACAAATGAGTAGATAATGAAATTGTTATTATGGACTCTACTCAGACACTAAAATGAATAAAATAATAACGTCATTTTCAGCAACATGGATGGGCCTGGAGATTATCACACCAAGTGAAGTAAGTCACACAGAGAAAGACAAATACATGACTTTGTTCCTTGGAAACTAAAAAAATTATACAAATTAGTTCAGTTCAGGTCAGTTGCTCAGTTGTGTCTGACTCTTTGTGACACCATGGACTGCCACGCCAGGCTTCCCTGTCCGTCACCAACTCCCAGAGCTTATTCAAACTCATGTCCATTGAGTCAGTGATGCCATCCAACCACCCCATCCTCTGTTGTGCCCTTCTCCTCCCACACTCAGTCTTTCCCAGCATCAGGGGCTTCTCCAGTGAGTCAGTTCTTTGCATCAGGTGGCCAAATTATTGGAGTTTAAGCTTCAGCATCAGGCATTCAAATGAATATTCAGGACTGATTAGCTTTAGGATGGACTGGTTGGATCTCCTTGCAGTCCAAGGGACTCTCAAGCATCGTCTCCAACACCATAGTTCAAAAGCATCAATTATTTGGTGCTCAGCTTTCTTTAGAGTCCAACTCTCACATCCATAAATGACTACTGGAAAAACTATAGCTTTGACCAGAGGGACCTTTGTTGGCAAAGTAATGTCTCTGCTTTTTAGTATGCTGTCTAAATTGGTCACAGCTTTTCTTCCAAGGAGCAAGCGTCTTTTAATTTTATGGCTGCAGTGATTTTGGAGCCCCTATCCCAAAAATAAAGTCTGTCACTATTTCCATTGTTTCCCCACCTATTTGCCATGAAGTGATGGGATTGGATGCCATGATCTTAGTTTTCTGCATGTTGAGTTTTAAGCCAGCTTTTTCACTCTCCTCTCTCAATTTCATCAAGGGGCTCTTTAGTTCTTTGCTTTCTGCCATAAGGGTGGTGTCATCTGCATATCTGAGATTATTGATATTTCTCATGGTAATCTTGATTCCAGCTTGTACTTCATCCAGCCTGGCATATTACATGATGTACTCTGCACATACGTTAAATAAACAGGGTGACAATATACAGCCTTGACGTACTCCTTTTCCTATTTGGAACCAGTCTGTTGTTCCATGTCTGGTTCTAATTGTTGCTTCTTGACCTGCATACAGATTTCTCAGGACGCAGGTCAGGTGGTCTGTTATTCCCATCTCTTTCAGAATTTTCTACAGTTTGTTGTGATTCAAAGACTTTGGCGTAGTTGCTAAAGAAGTAGATATTTTTCTGGAACTCTCTCTCTCTTTTTCAATGATCCAGCAGATGTTGGCAATTTGATCTCTGATTCCTCTGCTTTTTTTAAAACCAGCTTGAACATCTGGAAGTTTATAGTTCACGTACTGTTGAAGCCTGGCTTGAAGAATTTTAAGCATTACTTTGCTAGTGTGTGAGATGAGTGCAATTGTGCGGTAGTTTGAGCATTCTTTGNAGCAGATGTTGGCAATTTGATCTCTGATTCCTCTGCTTTTTTTAAAACCAGCTTGAACATCTGGAAGTTTATAGTTCACGTACTGTTGAAGCCTGGCTTGAAGAATTTTAAGCATTACTTTGCTAGTGTGTGAGATGAGTGCAATTGTGCGGTAGTTTGAGCATTCTTTGGCATTGCCTTTTTTGGGATTGGAATGAAAACTGATATTTTCTAGTCTTGTAGTCACTGCTGAATTTTCCAAATTTTCTGGCATATTGACTGCAGCACTTTCACAGTATCATCTTTTAGGATTTGAAATAGCTCAACTGGAATTCCATCGCCTCCACTAGCTTTGCTTGTAGTGATGCTTCCTAAGGCCCACTTGACTTCACATTCCAGGACGTCTGGCTCTAGGTGAGTGACCACACCATCATGATTATAAAAATCTTTTTTTGTACAGCCCTTCTGTGTAATCTTGCCACTTCTTCTTAATATCTTCTGCTTCTGTTAGGTCCACACCATTTCTGTCCTTTATTGTGTCTGTCTTTCCATGAAAAATTTCCTTGGTATCTCTAATTTTCTTGAAGAGAACTCTAGTCTTTCCCATTCTATTGTTTTCCTTTATTTCTTTGCATTGATAATTGAGGAAGCCTTTCTCATCTCTCCTTGCTAGTCTTTGGAAGTCTGCATTCAAATGGGTATATCTTTCCTTTTCTCCTTTGTCTTTTGCTTTTCTTCTTTTCTCAGCTATTTGTAAGGTCTCCTCAGACAACCATTTTGCCTTTTTGCATTTATTTCTTTTGGGGACGGTCTTGATCACTGCGTCCTGTACAATGTCATGAACCTCCATCTATAGTTCTTTAGGCACTCTGTCTGTCAGTTGAATTCCTGAATCTATTTCTCACTTCCACTGTATAATCATAAGGGATTCGACTTAGTTCATACCTGAATGGTCTAGTGGTTTTCCTAGTTTCTTCAATTTAAGTCTGAATTTGGCAATAAGGAGCTCATGATCTGAGCCACAGTCAGCTTCTGGTCTTGTTTTTGCTGACTGTATAGAGCATCTCCATCTTTGGCTGCAAAGAATATAATCAATCTGATTTTGGCATTGACCATCTGGTGATGTCCATCTGTAGAGTCTTGTGCTGTTGGAAGAAGGTGTTTGCTATAACCAATGTGTTCTCTTGGCAAAACTCTGGTAGCCTTTGACCTGTTTTGTTTTGTACTCCAGGGCAAAATTCACCTGTTACTCTAGGTATCTCTTGACTTCCTACTTTTGCATTCCAGTTCCCTATAATGAAATGGACACGTTTTTTGGGTGTTCCAGAAGGTCTTGTATGTCTTCATAGAACTGTTCAACTTCAGCTTCTTCATCAAAACTGGTTGGAGCATAGACTTGGTTTACTGTGATATTGAATAGTTTGCCTTGGAAATGAACAGAGATCATTCTGTCGTTTTTGAGACTGCATCCAAGAACTGCATTTTGGACTCTTTTGTTGACTATGAGGGATACTCCATTTCTTCTAAGGGATTCTTGCCTACAGTAGTAGATATAATGGTCATCTGAGTTAAATTTTCCCATTCCAGTCCATTTTTGTTCACTGATTCCTAAAAAGTTCTTGTTCACTCTTGTCATCTCCTGTTTGATCATTTCTAATTTACTTTGATTCATGGACCTAACATTCTAGGTTCCTATGCAATATTGCTCTTTGTAGCATCAGATCTTGCTTCCATCACCAGTCACATCAACAAATGGGTGTGGTTTTTGCTTGGCTCCNTTGTTCACTGATTCCTAAAAAGTTCTTGTTCACTCTTGTCATCTCCTGTTTGATCATTTCTAATTTACTTTGATTCATGGACCTAACATTCTAGGTTCCTATGCAATATTGCTCTTTGTAGCATCAGATCTTGCTTCCATCACCAGTCACATCAACAAATGGGTGTGGTTTTTGCTTGGCTCCATCTCTTTGTTCTTTCTGGAGTTATTACTCCACTGTTCTCCAGTAGCATACTGGGCACCTACCAACCTGGGAGTTCATTTTTCAGTGTCTTATCTTTTTGCCTTTTCCTACTCCTCATTGGTTTCTCAAGGCAAGAATACTGAAGTGGTTTGCCATTTCCTTTTCCAGTGGACCACATTTTGTCAGAACTGTTCATCATGATCCGTTCATCTTTGGTGGCCCTACAGGGCATGGCTCATAGCTTCATTGAGTTAGACAAGGCTGTGGTCCATGTCATCAGTTTGATTAGTTTTCTGTGATTTTGGTTTTCATTCTGTCTGCCTTCTGGTGGAGAAGGATAAGAGGCTTAAGGAAGCTTAGAGACTGACTGAGGGGGAAACTGGGTCTTGTTCTGATGGATGGGGCCATGCTTAGTAAATCTTTAACCCAATTTTCTGTTGATGGGCAAGGCTGTGTTCCCTCCCTGTTGTTTGACCTGAGGCCAAACTATGGTGAAGGTAATGAAGATAATGGAGACCTCCTTCAAAAGATCTGCTGCGCACACTGCCATGCTCAGTGTCCCTGACCCTGCAGCAGGCCACCATGGACTCACGCTTCCATTGGAGATTCCTGGACACTCACGGGCAAGTCTGGGTCAGTCTCTTGTGGAGTCACTGCTCCTTTCTCCTGGTTCCTGGTGCACAAACAGTTTTGTTTGTGATCTCCAAAAGTCTGTTTTCCCAGTCCCGTGTAAGTCTAGCTGCTCTATGGTGGGGTTAATGGAGACTTCCTCCAAGAGGGCTTGTGCCATACACAGGCTTGCTGCACCCAGAGCCCCTGCCTTTGTGGCAAGCCACTGCTGGAGGAGATGCTTGAACACTCAAAGGCAGGTCTGGCTCAGTCTCTGTGGAGTCTCCTGGTGTGCACAAGGTTTTGTTTGAGCCCTACCAGTGTCTCTGGTGGGTATAGACTATACAGAGCTTTATAGTGGTTCTAAACCTGGTTTCACCCCTCCTACTATCTTGTTAGGCTTCTCCTTTGTCCTTGGACATGGGGTACCTTTTTTTTGGTGGGATTCAACATTCTCCTGTCAACAGTTGTTCAGCGAGTTGGAGCTCTCGCAAAAGAAGAAGAGCCCATGTCCTTCTACAGACTTATGGTGACCAGGGGGAAGGGTCAGGGAGGAGGCTCAGATTTAGAGTTTTGGATTGTTGTGTACACACTGCTATACTTAAACAGATAACCAACAGGGACATACTGTATATATACTGTATAGGAATGCTGCTGTATATTCTATAATAAATAGGAAAAGAATTTGAAAAAAAAAAGAACAGGTATATGTATATGTATAACTGAATCACTTTTCTGTACACCTAAAACTGATACAACATTGTTAATCAACTGCTCAGAAAAAAAAAGAAAAAAGAAAAAAACCCCAAACTAACTCTTATCACGAAGGGAAAAGAGTTTACTTTTCCTTTGGATGAAGCTACTTAGGAAATCCCCTTCATGGATCACAGCCTTGTCATGGCAAAGGGGCTTGGGTAACTCAGTGAAGCTATGAACCATGATGTGCAGGGCTACCCAAGACAGATGAGTCACAGTGAAGAGTTCGGACAAAATGTGGTCCACTAGGGGAGGGAATGGCAAAGCACTTCAGTATTCTTGCCAGGAGAACCCCATGAAACTATGAAGAGAAAAAAGAAGACATTGAAATATGAGTCCCCCAGGTTCAAATGTATCCAATATGCTAGTGGGGAAGAGCAGAGGACACTTAACTAAAAGTTCCAGGAAGAATGAAGCAGCTGGGCCAAAAGTGGAAACGATGCTGGTGGTGAAAGTAAAGTCCAATGCTGTAAAGAACAATACTGCATAGGAACCTGGAATGTTAGGTCCATGAATCAAGGTAAATTGGAGGCGGTCAAGCAGGAGGTGGCAAGAGTGAACATTAAGATCTTAGGAATCAGTGAACTAAAATGGACAGGAATGGGCAAATTGAATTCAGATGACCATTTTTTCTACTACTGTGGGCAAGAATCCCTTAGAAGAAATGGAGTAGCCCTCATAGTCAACAAGAGTCAGAAATNAGGAGGTGGCAAGAGTGAACATTAAGATCTTAGGAATCAGTGAACTAAAATGGACAGGAATGGGCAAATTGAATTCAGATGACCATTTTTTCTACTACTGTGGGCAAGAATCCCTTAGAAGAAATGGAGTAGCCCTCATAGTCAACAAGAGTCAGAAATGCAGTACTGGGGTGCAATCTCAAAAATGACAGAGTTATCTTGGTTCATTTCCAAAGCAAATCATTCAACATCACAGTAATCCAAGTATATGCCCCAATCACTGATGCCAAAGAAGTTGAAATTGACTGGTTCTATGAAGACCTACAAGACCTTCTATAACTAAGACTAAAAAAGATGCCTTTTTCATTATAGGGGATTGGCACACAAAAGTAGGAAGTCAAGAGATACCCGAAATGACAGGCAAGTTTGGCTGTGGAGTACAAAGTGAAGCAGGGAAAAGGACAACACAGTTTTATCAAGAGAATACCCTGGTTATAGCAAACACCCCTTTCCAACAACATAGACAACTACACATGGACATCAGTGGACAGTCAATACTGAAATAAGATTGATTATATTCTTTGTAGCTGAAGATGGAAGAATCTCTATATATTCAGCAAAAATAAGGCATTGGAGCTGACTGTGGCTCAGATCATGAACTCCTTATTGCAAAATTCAGGCTTAAATTGAAGTAGGGAAAACCACTAGGCCATTCAGATATGACCGAATATCTGAAATCAAATCCTTTATGATTATACAGTGGAAGTGATGAAGAGATTCAAGAGAATAGATCTCATAGACAGAATGCCTGAAGAACTACGGTCAGAGGTTTGTAAGATTGTACAGAAGACAGTTATCAAAACCATCCCAAAGGGAAAAAAAATGCAAGAAGGCAAAGAGGTTGTCTGAGGAGACTTTACAAATAGCTGAGGAAAGAAGAGAAGGGAAAGGCAGGGGAGAAACAGAAAGATATATCCAACTGAATGCAGAGTTCCAGAAAATATCAAGGATAGATAAGAAGGATTTCTTAAATGAACAATGCAAAGAAATAGAGGAAAACAATACAATGGGAAAGACTAGTGATCTTGTCAAGAAAATTAGAGATATCAAGGTGATATTTCATACAAAGATGGACATGATAAAGGGTAGAAATAGTAAAGACCTAACAGAAGAAGCAGAGATGAAGAAAAGATGATAAGAACACACAGAAGAACTATACAAAAATGGTCTTAATGACTGGGATAACTACTTTGGAGGGGTCACTCATCTAGAACCAGAAATGGTGAAGTCAAATGGGCTTAGGAAGCATTACAACAAACAAAGTTAGGGGAGGTGATGGAATTCTAGCTGAGCTACTTAAAATCCTATAAAAGGATGCTGTTAAAATGCTGCACTCATTATGCTGACAAATTTAGAAAACTCAGCCATGGACCACAGGACTGCAAAAGTTCAGTTTTCATTCCAATCCCAAAGAAGGACAACACAAAAGAATGTTCAAACTACCTTACTATTGTGTTCATTTTAGATGCTAGCAAGGTTATGCTCAAAATATTTCAAGCTAGGCTTTAGCTGTATGTGAACTGAGAATTTCCAGATGTATAAGTTGGGTGTCAAAGAGGCAGAGCACTCAGAGATCAAATTGCCAACTTTTGTTGGATCATGGAGAAGGCAAGGCAATTCCAGAGAAACATCTACTTCTCCATTGAGTATGCTAAAGCCTTTTACTGTGTGGATCACAACAGACTGTGAACAATTCTTAAAGAAATGGGAGTACCAGACCATCTTACTTGTCTCCTGAGAAACCTATACAGGTCAAGAAGCAATAGTTAGAATCAGACATGGAACTATGAATTGGTTCAAAATTGGGAAAGGAGTACAACTAGGCAGTATATTGTCACTCTGCTTGTTTAACTTCTATGCAGAATATATCATGTAAAATGCTGAGTTAGATGAACCACAAACTGGAATGAAGATTGCTAGAAGAAGTATCACCAACCTCAGATAGGCAGAGACTACCACTCTAATGGCAGAAAGTGAAGAGGAACTAAAGAGACTCTTGGGGGTGAAAGAGGAGAGTGAGAAAACTGGCTTGAAACTCGACTTTCAAAAAATTAAGATCATGGAATCCAGTCCCATCACTTCATGTCAAACAGAAGGAAAAAAGTGGAAGCAGAGACAGATTTTCTTTTCTTGATCTCCAAAATCACTGTGGACAGTGACTGAAGACATGAGATTAAAAGATGTTCCTTGGAAGGAAAGCTATAATAAACCTAGGCAGCATATTAAAAAGCAGAGACATCACTTTGCCAACAAAGGTCCATATAGTCAGAGCTATGTTTTTTCCAGTAGTCACATACAGATGTGAGAGTAGAACCATATAGAAGGCTGAGTGCCAAAGAACTGATGCTTTTGAATTGTGGTGTTGGAGAAGAGTCTTGAAAGTCCCCTGGACTTCAGGTGATCAAACCAGTCAATTTTGGACATTTATCTTGACTATTCATTGGGAAGAGTGATGCTGAAGCTGAAGCTGAAGCTTCAATACTTTGGCAATCTGATGCAAAGAGCTGACTCATTGGAAAAGACTCTGATGCTGGAAAAGACTGAAGGCAACAGAAGAAAAAAGTGGTGGAGGATGAGATAGTTAGATAGTATCACCAACTCAATGGACATGAGTCTGAGCAAACTCTGGGAGAAAGTGAAGAACAGGGCAGCCTCATGTGCTGCCTGCAGTCCATGGGGTCACAAAGAGTCTGACAGGACTTAGCTACTGAACAATAACAACAACTTAGGAAGTACAAGGTACCTCCACCTTACATCCCAGAGATGAGTGTCTGAACTTGATTTGTCATCTCTCCTCATCGCTTGGAATACTACCAGAATAAAATATACTTTTGTTTGCTTATCTTCTCCAGTGATATTTTCTTTAGCATTTGCCCATACATTTTGCCAATTCTCTTTCAAAATGTCTTAAATTGTACCATATTTCATTTACCCATCTTTATAGATACTGTTTTTTTTTTTNATGAATCTTATAAACTCAGAATAAATAAATGTTCTGTTTTGCTCAAAGCTTTTCTTGAACTCCAGGGTCTCAGTTAGACACTCATATCTCTGTGTTCCATAATGATTTGGACACATATGCTTCATTGTTATGTTTAGCCCCTGGTGTATTTTACAACACTTGAAAGCAGAAAGAATATATTTTACATGTAGGTTTCTATGGCCCAAAGCAGATGCCAAATGAAAATTTTCAGTTTGGTTTATTAATAATATTTCCAAAAGATTTTAACTTTTAAAGAGTCATTGTGTGTAATATTATATATTTCTAACTCACTCAATCTCTACGTATGGTGAGAAATTGAAATTGGGATACTCTTTAAACATGTGAATAAGTAATTTAAATAGAAATCAAGAAGTACAGAAAAATTATGAAACATAAGCAATGAAATATAAAATAATGTATGCACACATAAGCATACATTTTTTATTAATGAAACTAAATGCTAGGGAGAATACAGTGGAAGAGCTATTACTATTGGCAGAAATATGAATTTTTCAACCATTTTTGAAAATAATTGAGAATTCTGTAATAAAAATTAATAAGTGATAATCACAAAGATTATTGCTTAAAGTATTCATTGTATTTATTTTAGTAAATACTACTTAATGAGGGAAAAATCTTAAATATCCAACAATAATACTTATGATGCTCTAAAATGAATTCTGCACCATTATTAGTCTTAGGTTTACAAATAATTTTAATAAGAAGAAATACTCATGAATAAAGTTAAGCTGAAAATAAAGCATATGCAATTATTTGTGTGAAAGTGTGTGCATGCATGTGCAGTTGTAGAATTTCTAAAAAGTAATATGAGAAAGAAAATAAGCCTCCTGTTAAAAATAGCAGAATGAACTTTTTTTTTTTTTTTTTCATTTATCACTGCCCTACTATAGCAGTTTTTAAATAAGGGTAAAGGACAGACATCCTGGAATGTGAAGTCAAGTGGGTCTTAGAAAGCATTACTATGAACAAAGATAGTAGAGGTGACAGAATTCCAGCTGAGCTATTTTAAATCCTAAAAGATGATGCTATTAAAGTGCTGCACTCAATATGTCAGCCAATTTAGAAAACTCAGCAATGGCCACAGGACTGGAAAAGGTCAGTTTTCATTCCAATATCAAAGAAGGGCAATGCCAAAATGTTCAAACTAACATACAATTGTGCTCATTTTACATGCTAGCAAGGTAATTCTCAAAATTCTTCAAGCTAGGCTTCAGCAGTACATGAACCAAGAACTTCCAGATGTACAAGCTGGGTTTAGAAAAGGCAGAGTGTGTGTGTGTGTGTGTGTGTTGTGTGTTCAGTCACTTCAGTCATGTCCAACTCTTTGCGATCTTATGGACTATAGCCCGCCAGGTTCCTCTGTCCATGGGATTCTCCAGGTGAGAATATTGGAGGGAGTTGACATGCCCTTGTGTAGGAGGTCTTCCTGACCCAGGGAAAGAATCAGTGTTTCTTGCATTTTCTGCATTGCAGGCAAATTCTTTACTGCTGAGCCA
This sequence comes from Neotragus moschatus, assembly GCA_006410615.1. Taxonomy (NCBI): domain Eukaryota; kingdom Metazoa; phylum Chordata; class Mammalia; order Artiodactyla; family Bovidae; genus Neotragus; species Neotragus moschatus. The sequence goes on along the minus strand of SJYA01000615.1, from coordinate 281,380 downwards.
CGAGGAAAGCCTCAAAGGAGGAGTAACCAGAGATCAAATTGCCAACATTTGTTGGATCATAGAGAAAGCAGGGGAATTCCAGAAAAACATCTATTTCTGTTTCATCGTCTACAAGAAAGGTTTTAACTGTGTGGATCACAGCAAACTAGAAAATTCTTAAAGACATGGGAAAACCAGAGTACCTTATCTGTCTCCTGAGAAACCCGTATGTGGATCAAGAAGCAACAGTTACAACTGACATAGAACAACAGACTGGTTCAAAATTGGGAAAGGAGTATGACAAGGCTGTATATTGTCATCTTGCTTATTTAACTTCTGTGCAGAGTATTCAATTGTGCCCAACTCTTTGCAACCCCATGGACTGCAGCCCACCAGACTCCTCTGTTCATGGAATTTTCCAGGTAAGAATATTGGAGTGGGTTGCCATTTTCTTCTCCAGGGGATCTTCCTGATCCAGGGATGAAACCCACATCTCCTGAGTCTCCTGCATTGGAATGAGGATTCTTTTACCACTAGTACCATCCATGTGAAATGCCAGGTTGGATGAAACACAAGCTGGAATCAAGACTGCTAGGAGAAATATCAACAATCTCAGATATGCAGATGATACCCCTCTAATGACAGAAACTGAAGAGGAACTAAAGAGCCTCTTGATGAGGGTGAAAGAGGACAGTGAAAAAGCTGGCTTAAAACTCAACATTTAAAAATCTAAGATCTTGGCATCTGGTCCCATCACTTCATGGCAAATAGAGGCAGAAAAAGTGGAAGCAGTGACATATTTTACTTTCTTGGGTTCCAAAATCTACTGCAGCCATGAAATTAAAAGATGCTTCCTCCTTGGAAGGAAAACTATGACAAACCTAGACAGCATATTAAAAAGCAGAGACATCATTTTTCCAATAAAGGTCCATATAGTCAAAGCTATGGCTTTTCCAGTAGTCATGCATGAGTGTGAGTTGTACCATAAAAAATGCTGAGTGCCGAAGAATTGATGCTTTTTAATTGTGCTGTTAGAGAAAACTCTTGAGAATCCCTTGGACTACAAGGAGATCCAACCAGTCAATCCTAAAGGAAATCAACCTTGCATATTCATTGGAAGGACTGATGCTGAAGCTGAAGCTCCAATACCTTGGCCACCTGATGAGAAGAGGCAACTGATTGGAAAAGATTCTGTGCTGGGAAAGATTGAAATCAAAAGGATTAGGGGGTGGCAGAGCATGAGATGGTTGATTAGCATCACTGACTCAATGGACATGAATTTGAGCAAGTTCCAGGAGATAGTGGAGGGTAGAGGACCCTGGCATACTGCAGTCCATGGGATCACAAAGAGTCTGTCTGATTGAACAACAAAGAAAGTAAAAAGTATAAATTCAATAGATGTAAAAAATAAACAGAAGGAATGACAGATGAAAAATTATGGAAGATAGAGAGATCTTGGATAAAACTCAGCTTTCTGCAACATGATATGAATTACTCAGAGAAAATTTTCTATAATGAAAAAATTAAAATTTTTTGATATGATAGTCTTTTTTAATGGATTGCTGAATTTCTTCAAGAATGTCGCTTCCTGGTAAAACAGACAAACAAAAAGAAAAATAGCCAAAAAAGAAGAAGAATAAAAAAGAAATCTGTGTTCTAGGGCTCATGCTGGGAGCAATAAATTGATTAGAAAAGCAAAGATTCCATGAAGTTGGAAGCTAATATCAACACAGAACCAGATGTTGGAACTAGGGCAATAAATTGTAAAGTGGTTGAAAAAATTTTCTTTTCATATTGAGATAAGAATTTTGGGGAGCTTCACAGCCATCCCAGATTGGTCCCATTCCCTCATTCTTTCCAGGAGCAAAAACCTTCTCAATCAAGATTTCTTATAGGTCAGATCAGCCAATGAACTCATAAACAAAAGTCACCAACCATGTGAGGAGGCAGAAGAGAAATAGGAAATACCAGATCTAGGTACTCACATACTACGTATATTAGAATTGACAGCTATAGAATACAGAACAAATAAGTAAGAATGTTTAAATAAACAAAAGATGTAACCTCAGAGATTATAATAAAATCAGGTAAGAATAGGTAGTTAAAAAATAAATATCTTTTAGAAATGCAAAACATTATTGGTGATATTTTAAATCTAAAGAATGGGTTAAAAAGAGGAAATTTATGACCTAAAGAAATATCTGAATAAATTAACCAGAATTTGCAATTTAGAAAAAGAAGGATATGGGAAACATTGAAAAGAAATTAAGATACATTAACAATTGAAAGAGAAAGTCCAATGAGCATTTAATAAGAATAGACAGAATGGTTTCAATTATGACTAAGACAGACTTAGTCTACTAGATCCTGTGCTCCCCACTGATTGTAATGAAAACTTCTATATAAAATACAGAAAACAACTACCTGAGGACTCTGAAAAATAAACAAAACCAGGCAGCCTGGGAAGGGAAACCCAAACTTGGAGAAACAGTTCATCTGGGTGTGAATTTCTCCTTTGTTTTACAATTCTTTCATTGCTTTGCCTCAGGGTAGGCCTAGATCCGAGTTTAAAACAATACAAATTTATCGTCTCACAGTGTATAGATCAGAAATTTAGGAATGATAGTACTGGATTCTCTGCCCTGGTTTTCACTGGATGAAAAATCAGCCTGGGCTTTTATCTGGAGGTTCTGGAGTAGAATTCACTTTCAGGCTAATTCAGGTGATTTGTAGGACTAAAGCCCCCGTTTTCTTCCTGGCTGTGGGCAAAGACGCATTCTCATGGCTTCTTTGATTCATGGTCTCCGGCATCGTCAAACGTGACAAAAAGCTCATTAAATCCTTCAGTGCTTTCTCAATCCTTGAAGATCAGACTTTCTCTTCTATTGGCTCTCCCTGTCTTTCACTTCTGTATTTAAGAGCTTATGTGATGACATGGGGGATCTGAAAAATTCAAAACAGTGTTCCTATTTTAAGGGCAAGCAGTATTGTAATTACATCTCAGTTTTTAGAAATTAGAGCCTGGGGTATTTGGGAAGCTATTTTAGAATTTAACTTATCACACTTCACAAAACCATTTAGAGATAATTCTTCAATTCTCTGAGTTTGTATAAGGCTGTAATTAATCATTTCTTAAATATTTGATATAGCTTACCTATAATGTATTTCTGATCCACTGCTTTCTTATTGTTTCTCTAATTTATTTACTTATTGGTAAAATATTAACTATTTTATTTATTACTAATATATTATTCTACTTATTCAGTGTTAATATATAGTTTATCTCTTTTTCTAATTTGTTTTGAGATATTTATTAAATTCATTAGTCATTTTGAAGTATCACCTATTAGCATTTTTGCTTATTTTTATCTTTTCAGAATTAATTACCATATATATATATATATATTTCTTTTTCTTTTTTCTTTTGGTTGCATTGTGCAGCTTGTTGGTTCTTAGTTCCCTGCTCCTTGCATTAGAAGCACAGAGTCTTAACCACTGGACCACCTGGGAAGTGCCACCATATTTATCTTTTTTATTTCCTTCTTTCTACTTCTTTTAGGCTAGTTCTGCTGTTCTTTTTCTAACTTCTGAAGTTAGATTTTAGGTTTAAAAATTTTTTTTTGAATCGCATTAAAACCATATAATTATATATGTCCCTGATGCATATTTTTCAGCTCTTATGAATAATTGGTAGGTAGCCATTAGATAAAGTTTAACTGCTTAAATATTTTCTATCTTTGCTGATATTTCTAAAAACAGATTTAGCCATCTGTTTCTTAAAAGTTCATTAAAATGTGCTACTATGAATGTCTCAATTTTTCCTTGTAGTACTTTTAAAGTATTTTGAAATCATTTTATCATACATAAAATATTACAGTTTTTTACCTTGTAGTATAAGGTAGTTACCTTTCTTTTGTTCTCTCATAATAATTTAAGTTTCAGAACAACATTATCTAATAAAACTGGAACCTAGGACTTTTCTATAGTATTTTCTGTTTTACAACATTTTGGTGTCGACATTTCTTCTTTTTGTTTTAATCATGTCTATCGGGCTTCAGTGGCTCAGATGGTAAAGAATTTGCCTGCTATACAGGAGACCTAGGTTTGATTCCTGGGTAGGGACGATCCCCTGGAGAAGGGAATGGCAACTCACACCAGTATTCTTGCCTGGAGAATGCCATGGACTGAGGAACTTGGTCTATAGTCCATGGGGTCACGAAGAGTGGGACACAACTTTCACTTTCACTGGGTTTTCCAGGTGGCTCTAGTGTAAAGAATCCATGTGCCAGTGTGGGAAATGTGAGACTGCAGGTTCTGTCCCTAGGTCAGGAAGGAGGAGGGCACAACGATCCACTCCAGTATTCCTGCCTGAAGAATCACATGGGCAGAGGAGCTTGCTGAGCTACATACATGGGGTTGCAAAGAGCTGGACAAGACTGAGGCAACTTAGCACCCAGGCATGCACTGCAAGTATATGTGTGTTGTTCTTAAAATCCTTAATACAATTTTCAACTATTAACTAGTGCTTAGTCCATTTAGGCGCTCCCTGGTGGCTCAGATGGTAAAGCACCTGCCTGCAATGAGAGAGACCAGGTTCAATCCCCAGGTCAGGAAGATCCTCTGGAGAAGGAAATGGCAATCTACTCCAGTACTCTTACCTGAAAAATGCCATGGATGGAGGAACCTGGTGGACAGTACATGGGGTTGCAAAAAGTTGGACACAACTGAGCGACTTAACTTTCTTTCCATTTATACTAATGATGACTACTCATCATTCAGTTCATACTTAATATGTCAGTGTTTCTCCTTTTCCCTGTTTTTTATATTTTCTTTCTTTTTCTCTTGTTTTCTTTTGGATTGGCCATTTTTTTCTTTTATTTGTTTTTTTCACAGGAGCCTGGCAGGCTACAGTTCAGGGGTGGTAGAGTTGGACACTACTGAGCAACTGAGCACACAATACTTTGGAAGCTACATAAACTATTTCTGTTTTTTCAGTGTTACCCTATAAATTTTTGCAAGAACACTTTGCAAAGACCTACTTTACACATTCATATGAATTTGTTCTTCTTTTATTACAGACTCGGAAATATTTTAAAATGGATTGCTTACAATTTACTTAGCATTTTATTGCAATTTTTGCTGGGAAATATTTTAATAACTTACTGGAAGCAGTAGCTCCTAAAGCTAGTATTTTTTACTGTGAAAGAAATCCTCACTTAAAACATATATAACTTGTTGAGAAGACATTTTTTTTTAAAGGAAGGATTATGAACCAAGTAATATGTCTGAAAAACTGAGTGAAATCTTAAAATACTAAAAGAAAATGGAGAAATACTAGAAAGATTANTTAATAACTTACTGGAAGCAGTAGCTCCTAAAGCTAGTATTTTTTACTGTGAAAGAAATCCTCACTTAAAACATATATAACTTGTTGAGAAGACATTTTTTTTTAAAGGAAGGATTATGAACCAAGTAATATGTCTGAAAAACTGAGTGAAATCTTAAAATACTAAAAGAAAATGGAGAAATACTAGAAAGATTAAAAAGTCCCAAATATGTTCCAAGTGGAAATAGAAAATGTAAAAAGATTAATACAATTTAAGAAATTGAAGTAAAAACAGTCCTTTAGAGATAAATTCTATCAAAATTTTAAGAAATAATTTTATATTAAACTATTTCAGAAAAAAATATTTTTACTATAAGGTGGTTTTGTATGTTAATTTATTTTCCTACTCTAGTCACTTTATTTTAGGTCATTGCTATATATTTGGAGAGTCTCCTGCAATGCAGGAGACCTAGTTTGATCCCTGGGGCAAGGAGATACTCTGGATCTTCTGCTGTGTCGGGAGCGGCTCTGAGAGAAAATCCACCCGTGACAAAGTTCCGGGCTGAGGTCACCAGGCCCAAAAAGGCCAGGCCATCCGGATGCACTCGAGGACCTCGACCAGTGGCATGACCCCTCACTTTGCATCGCTTTGNATTTAATGTATTATTTTCATTCTTTTGATATTAGTAATATGAGATTTTTTTTGGATTTGAATTTCCTCTGAGTACTATTTTAACTGTATTCCATAAATTGTAATATATATTACTTATACTACTGCTGCTGCTGCTAAGTTGCTTCAGTTGTGTCCGACTCTGTGTGACCCCATAGACGGCAGCCCACCAGGCTCCCCTGTCCCTGGGATTCTACAGGCAAGAACACTGGAGTAGGGTGCCATTGCCTTCTCCGACGTTTCTAGGTTACCACTGTCTTTATTTCAACATTGTCAAGTAATAATCATGACTTGTGTTGATATTATAAAGATACAGCAATATTGCAGTGAACTGTCATTGTGTTCTTACAAATCAAGGATATTTCTCTTGAAACCTTATAACCAACTTCTGTCTTACTTTAATACATGGAAAGATTAAATGATCACTTACATCATGGCAACCTCCAGGATTTTTCACAGCAATGCCAAACATCTCCACTTATATGTTCATTGTACATTTTACACTATGGTATCCTTCATCTTCTAATGAAGAATAGATAGAAATGGTTGCAAGACAATATAAAAAGGCTAATTTTTAATAAACCATAAAAAAATCCATGTTTGCAAACACACTAGAAAGAAAGCATAGTATGGATTGAGTGCTGAATTACATTTACTCAAATAATCTCAAATCATGTCATTATTAACAAGCATACATCCATTGCTAAGAATTGTAACTTTCTAACCATCAACCCTCATCTCATGATTCATGCTAATATATCCATTTTCTATGTGTTTTAACTATGGAGTACTCCCTACAGTCATTCTCCTTTACAGAAATTAATAATTTTATTCAAAAAAAGAAACTACAACAAATATATTGGATTCTATCTGGGAAAGTTTTAAAAACCTGCAAAATGAGTAAGCATTGCTTACAATATTAAAAAGTAAAGCACAAATATAGGAAAGTGGTAGTAAGATGCACAGAACTCACAGTTAAGATTGTGACAGAAGGAGCTAGAAGAGGCAAAAGTCACACACAGACGGCTGCAAAAGTCATAAATGCCTAGATCTTAAACCAGATATGGGTGTGGAGATATGAGTGCTCATTATTTGGTTAATCTATATACATTCCAACTGTTTTATAGTCTGGTGGTTTTTTTCCAGTACCTAATAAAAGCAATTGCTACTGCTGCTAAGTTGCTTCAGTCGTGTCTGACTCTGTGCGACCCCATAGACGGTAGCCCACCAGGCTCCCCCGTCCCTGGGATTCTCCAGGCAAGAACACTGGAGTGGGTTGCCATTTCCTTCTCCAATGCATGAAAGTTGAGATTAGGTCCCAACATAAACCCAAAAGTTGCTGGGGCTGGTATGGGTGAAGATGAGGACAGAAAGGACCCTGCTCTGTCCTCAATTAGTACAGTATAATTAGATCATTTCAGAAAGCAATGCATACACATTTCAAACATTTTTTGTACCAGTTTTTATAAAAATTGCATAGTTATTGTCTTCTATCCTAAGTATTTTATTAAAGTCATTTACTGCAAGTAAAAATTTCTATTTTAGTTTAATTTTGTTGTTTTGTTTCAATGCATTGTAGTTAGAGAATACTGTCTGCTCTTCAACTGTTTGTATGTTTGTTGAGGTATTCTTTATGATCTAAATGATTTTTAACCTTTAAGACAGTTTCATATACAACTGCCAAGACATTATATTCCTTAATATTGGGATATATGTCTCAATAAATTATATAGACATAAACATGGTCTGTCTAGATCCTCACAGAATACTTTTTTTTTTTTTGCCTTTGACTTGCCTTGGATGAAGACAATTAAAGTCTATTACTAGTGTGCATAATACATCTTCTGTAGGTTTTGCTTTATGAAATTTGTTGGTATATTACATGATGTTTAGAGAGTCATAACTCTTATCTTTACTATGAAGACATAACAAAATATATATTTTGTTCTCATTTAATAGCTTTTAGTCTGATTTATAGTTTGTCTGATATCAAGTTGTTATCTCTGCTTTTTTCTTTGGTTTTTGCTATTACTCTTTTTCTCTCTTTTGACTTTTAGCCTCTGTGAAACATTTCTTAAGGTGGTCTTCTTGTACAGAATATAAATTTGCATTTTGCTGTCAGTCTATCTGAACTTTTTTTTTAAGTAGGTGAGTTAAGTCTGTACATGTTTAGTAATTAGATATTCACTGTCATCTATTTTTAATGTTTCTTTTAGTATTAGAAAAACATACATTTTGTATTTCCAATGTCTACTTTTATGTGAAAATCTCATTCTCCATTTTCTTATGAACAAATAGAAAATTCATTTAGTAACTCTTTTTTATTTTTCCTTTCCTTCTCATCCACCATCTAATTAGGGCAATCATATGGTATTTCTTAGAGTTTATATTCTTATTCTTACATATATTTGTGATGAGTAATTTTACATGTTAACTTGACTGGAATAGGTTTGATCCCTGGATTGGGAAGATCCCTGGAGAAGGCATTGACAACCAACTCCAGTATTCTTGCCTGGAGGATCCCATGGACAGAGGAGGCTGGCGGACTATAGTCCATAAGGTCAGACAGGACTGAGTAACTTTCATCTTCACCTTGACTGGATCACAGACTCTTGGCAACCATTATTTTTGGGTGTGTCTGTGAGGGTGTTTCTGAATGAAATTAGCATTTGAATTAGTAGAGTTGGTAAGTTAGTTTGTATCCCCAGTGTGGGTGGGCATCATCCAATCAATCAAAGACCTGAGTACAGCAAAAAGGTGGAGGAAGGACAAATTTGGCCCTCTATGCCTGCTTACTGACTGGGACATCCATTTTCTGCCTTGGTGCTCCTCGTCCTCATCATCTTCTCTCCTGTTTCTGAGTCCTTTGCACTCAGACTGAATCACACCACAGGCATTCCTAGGTCTTGAGCTGGTCATTGGTAGATCATGAGACTTCTCAATCTCTCTAATTTTGTGAGCCAATTCCTTACAATACATCTCTTCATACATACATATGAAGAGATGTATTGTAAGGAATATAAATAGAAAAGGTAGAGGAACCAAAGATCAAATTGCCAACATTTATTACTGCTGCTGCTGCTAAGTCACTTCAGTCATGTCTGACTCTGTGCAACCCCATAGATGGCAGGCCACTAGGCTCCCCCGTCCCTGGGATTCTCCAGGCAAGAACACCGGAGTGGCTTGCCATTTCCTTCTCCAATGCATGAATGTGAAAAGTGAAAGTGAGGTCACTCAGTCCTGTCTGACTCTTTGCACCTCTCTGGACTGCAGCTTACCAGGCTTCTCTGTCCATGGGATTTTCCAGGCAAGAGTACTGGAGTGGGATGCCATTGTCTTCTCTGGCCAACATTCATTGTATCCTTGAAAAAGCAAGAGAGTTTCAGAAAATCATCTACTTCTACTTCATTGACTATGCTAAAGCCATTGACTATGTGGATCACAACAAATTGTGGAAACTTCTTAAAGAGAAGGGAATACTAGATCTCCTAATCTGCCTTCTGAGAAATCTGCATTCAGGTCAAGAAGCAACAGTTAGAACTAGACATGGAACAACAGACTGGTTCCAAACCAGGAAAGGAGTATGTCAAGGCTGTATATTGTCACCCTGCTTATTTACCTTATATGCAGAGTACATCATGAGAAATGCTGGGCTGGATGAAGCACAAGCTGGAATCANAGGTCAAGAAGCAACAGTTAGAACTGGACATGGAACAACAGACTGGTTCCAAACCAGGAAAGGAGTATGTCAAGGCTGTATATTGTCACCCTGCTTATTTACCTTATATGCAGAGTACATCATGAGAAATGCTGGGCTGGATGAAGCACAAGCTGGAATCAAGATTACCAGGAGAAATATCAGTAACCTCAGATATGCAGATGACAGCACCCTTATGGCAGAAAGTGAAGAGGAACTAAATAGTCTCTTAATGAAAGTGAAAGAGGAGAGTGAAAAAGTAGGCTTAAAACTCAACACTAGAAAAACCAAGATCATGGCATCCAATCCCATCATTTCACGTAAAATAGATGGGGAAAAAATGGAAACAGTGACAGATTTTATTTTCTTGGGCTCCAAAATCACTGCAGATGGTGACTGCAGCCATGAAATTAAAAGATACTTACTCCTTGGAAGAAAAGTTATGACCAACCTAGATTGCATATTCAAAATTGCAGAGACATTACTTTGCCGACAAAGGTCTCTTTTGTCAAAGCTATGGTTTTTCCAGTAGTCATGTATGGATGTGAGAATTGGACCATAAAGAAAGCTGAGTGCCAAAGAATTGATACTTTTGAACTGTGGTGTTGGAGAACTCTTGAGAGTCCCTTTGACTGCCAGGAGATCCAACCAATCAATCCTAAAGGAAATCAGTCCTGAATATTTATTGGAAGGACTGATGCTGAAGCTGAAGCTGAAATACTCTGGCCATCTGATGTGAAGAATTGACTCATTAGAAAAGACCCTGATGCTGGGAAAGGTTTAAGGCAGAAAGAAAAGGGGATGACAGAGGATGAGATGGTTGGATGGCATCACTGACTCAATGGACATAAATTTGAGCAAGTTCCAGGAGATGGTAAAGGACAGGGAAGCCTGGTGTGCTGCAGTTCATGGGGTTGCAAAGAGTCAGACCTGAAGGAGCGACTGAATAACAACACACAAAATAATTTCAGAGTTGTAAAACCAGCATTATCCCCAACAATATGGATATAAAAATCAACTTAAGATTTAATAGACATTCTTTCTTCATCTTTTGAATATAATCTCATAAAGAATATACAGAAAAATCATTGTAGTTTAAGCTCATTTGTAGCACTAATCCTGTCTGTGGTTGTCCAGCACATATTTAGGTTCTCTTTTTTAAAATTTGCTTTTGATTTTTGGAATTATTTAAAAATAATTGGACTTGGAGGCGGGGTGGCTCCTCCTGGCTGCCGCCCCTGACCTTGGACGCGGGGTGGCTCCTCCTGGCCACTGCCCCTGACCTCGGACATGGGGTGGCTCTTCCCGGCCCCCGACCCTGACCTCGGACGCGGGGTGGCTCCTCTCAGCTGTTCCTGTGTTGTCGTAGCCTGGCACTCTCGGCTGCTGCCCCTGGCCTCGGAAGCAGGGTGGTTCCTCTCAGCTGTTCCTGTGCCGTCACAGCCCGGCACTCTCGGCCACTGTCTCTGTCCTCCGACCTATACCACTTTTAAATACAAGATTCATTATGATCTCGTCACCTCAAGTTTATGGTCAAACTGATTTCCAAGAATAACTTATGCCAAGTGTTCATATCAATTATACAAACAATTCTTTTTGTTCTTTGCTGTATTCATCATTTTGATTTTTGGAATTGCCATGGCAGCTTTCCCTCTGGATCGCAAGACGTTATTCCTGGTAATCACAATAATTATTACTGCCATCGTTTTTCTCATCATTATTGGAGTGCTCATTTTTTATGAAGTCTGCCGAAAGCTGGAGGAATTTATCCCTCCCCAAGTGGAAGAATCATGGAGGTATAGAATTGAACACATTGAAATTTAAGCTTTAGCAACAGATTCCAATTGTCAGCACCTGACTATCATCTTATCTGAAATCTGAACCTCCTTAGGACTTTGAACCTTTTTAAAGTCTTTTGAGCATTTTAAAAGGAATAAACGTTGACTTTGTAAAATGTTAAAAAAAAATTCAGTTTATTTTTAAAAATTTATGATAAATACTTATGTGTCCAAAATAAACTCTACAAGATATATTTAAAGAAATCTATCTTCTTTCCTTGTTTCCTTCTTCTTAAATCATCTGTTAATATCTATATGACAATTGGCAAGTATATTCTAATATACTGTATCTACATAGTCATGGCATATAGCCCTTACATTCTATACTGCTTCCCTAATATCAGTTCATCTTACATTGTTAGGTAAATATAATTTTTTGCTTAATGCCAGTACTTATCACTACTCATGTTGGTTGCTTGAGTTATGTCTTTAGTAAGTTCCATATGAAGGGATTATAGGACTACTCTGAGTTCTTACTTATCCCTGTTAGTCCACAATCTTTATTTCTGAGGCTATGTTTGACTGAATATAAAATTCTTGGCTTACATTTTTTTCTTTTTGTGAATTTCTTAAATAAATTGTTCTTTTATCTTTTGGTATAATGTGTAGCTGAAAGTTATATTTTCTTACCATTATACATGTCTTGGTCTTTTTGCTTAGGTGCCCAAAGAGTTTATTTTCTTTTTCTTAAAATAAAATAGATGTATCAAAACATGCTACTATCTTGGCTGTTTGGGGTCTATTAAAAATGCAGAATGTAGTTTTCAATATTTATTAAGTTACACATTTTTAATGGGATTTTCACGGATTTTTAATATTTTTTCTGTTTTATTCTCCACCTTTGATATTTATTTTATGTCAAGTACCTGTTTTCAAATTATTCACCCCACTTTGACATTTCAAAATGTCTACCAAAATAATGATAGCTTAGTCTCCAGACTTAGAAGAGCTAGAAGTCTGAAAAGAGCCAGACTCATACATTCTGTCCTTCTGTATTATTCCATTTTTCATGTCAGCAGCTGAATCTCATTTCAATATTTCTTATTACTTTTTTTTTTAAATCACTTCTCACTTTACTCTACTCTGATAAAGTTACTGAACCACCTAAGACAACAGTCTCAGGAATGCAAAGATAATAGTATTTTAATAATTTTAAGATTTCTCTCACAAGATCGATACTTCTGCCGAACATTATTCGTCACGATATTCTACACTTAAAATATTTTAAACACTGAGCTATGCTATTATAGATAATATTCAAATTAGAATATTTTAAAGCCAAACGTTGCCTCAGACATGCTATAATTTTTAGCATGCATATTTGAAGATCTAAAAAATATAAAAATGGAGTCAGTTTGAAAATTTTTGATTTAAAAAACTTTTGAAAGCTTCCTAACTGCTGACATTTACTCATTACAGAGGCAAATTAGTTTTCCTTCACAAATGAAATAATACTGTACATTGTTCTTTATATTTTCCCTTCTTACATCTATATTTTTGCTCTGGTTTATATTTCCTTGAGGTAGGAACCAGAGGGCTGCTCAGTTCCAAGTATATGGTAAACTAAAGCATGGAAACATTTATGCCTGCCCTGATCTTTTCTCTTCCCTCCCTTCTTTGGTCTTTCTTAAGACCTTAAGCTTTACTGGTTTAGTCATAACAGTTGGTTACTATGAAAACCTTCCTTATCATCTTCAGTATGAGGCTGGGAATTATAACCTAGTTGCCATCCTAAAAGGTGGCTTCAGTAAGTGCTATTGCCACTTTTTTCAAATATTAAGTTCAAAGAGAGGATATTCTTACATCCTTGAAATACAAACAGCACTTTAAACATTTTGTTAATGTTAAAGTATTCAGGGGAAAATATCAAAGAAAAGGCAACCACAGCATACTATGGAAAGATATGAGAAGTGAATGTGCAGGAAATTGTAAAAGTGTGGTAAATCACTTATGTTAGACAACACAAGAATTTAAGGACATCAAAAGGAACTCCAAAACATGTAATGTATAAGTGTATCAAAAGTAGAGGATAAGTTGGTATCCTTATTGATAAAGGTATAAAAATGCTCTCGTGTTCTAAAAGAAAGTGATTTCTTTGCCAAATTATTTGAAATATTGCACCTTAAATTATTAGCATCCAGGAAAAATTAAGTAGCCTTGATATGTTAATACATGTTTAATATATAAATGTTCTAGAACTAGGACAAAGTGGAATCTTCTTCAGATTTTGGAAAAACTCTTGATTAAAATACATAATCAGATTGGAAAAAACTGAGCAGTTAAAAAATATTTGAAAGACACCAATGACACAATTTAAAAAGGATTGAATTAAAATGCACAGTTCAGCCTTAGAGCGAAGCGGGCTTAACCAAGAACCTGTAGCTTCAGTAATCTATGCCTCTACCATGTAGCTTCTCTCCCTCCACCCAGAGATCCCAGTAAGTCAGTGAGAGGGCACCTATGCTCAGATGCTGGTTTCTAATTATCATTCTCCACTGAAAGGAACCAGGTTTTTTTTTTTTTTTTTTAAGTGAAATGCCTGATTATAGAACCTTGGCAGAGAAATAAGAGAGTGAGCTGAAATAACCTGTTCTCAAAAATAAGAAACTGTTCCAAGACTGATGGAGCTATGCTGAGAAAAAAAAATATTGAAGAATAAAATAATAACTGAATAAATGCGGATATAAGCCACATTTATGAAGTACAGACAGACTAATTGATACATTTAATGTAATTCCCAGTAATATAACTATATAATATTTAAATGTAATTAATCTAGATGATGAATAAGTTATATGAGACAAAAAATGAGCATTTTGAAAGACAGAGTAGTGATATCTTGATCTCACAGAAAAAAATCACATTCCATTAAACAATAATTTGAATAGTTTAGAGCTCATATAATAACTGACAAATAAAATGAATACACAGAATATCCAGAAACTAATAGTATAAACATAAGGCATCAAAATAAAAATTCTTGGGAAATTAATATATGTAAAGGAACACATCTACCACATGCACAATAAATTCCAGGTAAATTATACATATATATGCCTTTGATAAAAGTGGTAGAAAATATTTAATATATATGAAATATGGGCTTCCCAGATGGCACAGTGGTAAAGAATCTATCTGCCAATACAGGAGATGCAAGTGATGCAAGATCAGGAAGATCCCCTGAAGCAGGAAATGGCAACCCAATTCCATGGCCAGAGGAACCTGACTGGCTAGAGTCCATGGGGTTGCAAAGAGTCGGACATGACTGAGCATGCATAAACAAAATATACGGAAATACTAATATGAGAGGGGCTCTTTTGTTATTAAGTGAGAAATCTAACAAAATTTAAGGAAAATAGAGGTTTTGGGGATTTGTAATATAGTAAAAATAGTTTAAAATATTTTAGGCTGTTTATATATATATACAGTTGAACTTTGAACAGTATGTGTTTGAACTGCACAGGCCTACTTATATGAAAATTTTTTTCAGTAGTAAATATTATAGTATTTGCATATTCAACTACCTACTTGACATCTCTTCTTACATATATGTGTGTGTGTTAAGTTGCTTCAGTCGTATTTGACTCTTTATAACCCTATGGACTATAGCCCATCAGGCTCCTCTGTCTATGGGATTCTCCAGGCAAGAATATTGGAGTGGGTTGCCATTTCCTTCTACAGGGAATCTTTCTGACCCAGGGGTCAAACACAAGTCTCCTGCATTGGCAGGTGGGTTCTTTTCCCACTAGTACCACCTGAGAAGCCTTTATATATGTATTGTGCTGTGCTTAGTTGCGCAGTCATGTCAGACTCTCTGTAACCCCATGGACTTTAGCTCACCATACTCCTCTGTTCATGGGGGTTCTCCAGCCAAGAATACTGGAGTGGGTTGCCATGCCCTAATAGATATCTCAAATATAGAACATTTAAAGCAGAAGCATCTATCTATATCTCTAACTTCTTCCTCTGTATCTGTCACTATAGTAAATTTTAATTTTACTTAGGCTACATGCCTGACAGATTTTCTTTATTCCACACATCAAATTCATTATCAAATCCTATAGAAAAATCCCCAGAGAATAACCAAACCTTTCTATATTTCTCCAAATCTATATCGTCAATTTAGTCTGAGCTACCCTTATATTTCACTTGAGTCATTATAGTATTTTCATGATGGGTGTGCCTTTTTCCACTTTGTCCTCAGCACCTTCAACCTCAATTCATTTGACACAGAGAATCCATATTGTTCTCTATAAGTAAATATGATCATATCATGCCTTAATTTAAAAATGTTTAAGGCTTTCTTTTAATTTCTATGAAACTAAAAGAATTGCTCCTTGGAAGAAAAGCTATGACAAACATAGACAGTATATTAAAAAGCAGAGATATTACTTTGTTAACAAAGGTCTGACTAGTCAAAGCTAGGGTTTTTCTATTGGTCATGTATGAATGTGAGAGTTGGACTATTAAGAAAGCTGAGTGCCGAAGAACTGATGGTTTTGAACTGTGGTGTTGGAGAAGACTCTTAAGAGTCCCCTGGACTGCAAGGAGATCCAACCAGTCCATCCTAAAGGAGATCGGTCCTGAATATTAATTGGAAGGATTGATGCTGAAGCTAAAACTCCAATACTCTGGCCACCTGATGTGAAGAACTGACCCGCTGGTAAAGACCCTGATGCTGGGAAAGATTGAAGGCAGGAGGAGAAGGGGACAACAGGATGAGATGGTTGGGTGGCATCATGGACTTGAAGGACATCAGTTTGAGCAAGCTCTGGGAGTTGGTGGACATGGAAGCCTGGCGTGCTGCAGTTCTGGGAGTTGGACATGACTGAGTGACTGAACAGAATTGAACTGAACTGAAGGATTTCTTCTTAGATTTATAATAAAGTTCAAAATCCCCACCATGCCTTATGTGATTGACTCCTGCCTACATTTTTATCTCTTCTAGCAGAACTATCCCCCGCTACACAAATCTTATCCCTATTGATATCTTTATTGTTTTTTAAACATGCCAGGAGTGTTCCTGGTTTACAGCTTTCCCACCTCTTAACAGTCTATCAAAATTACTTTCTGCTAGACTCCAGCTAGTTGTTTAGGATGCAGTCCACATGTTGACTCTGATTGTTTATGACTGTTCTATTTCTTTAATCTGACTCGTTGCCTTTTCTCAGTGGTGTTAATGTATATGTTTAGCAAAAGGTGAAAGAAAGAAAAGGGGGTGAGAGAGGAAGAGAAGCAGGGAGTAAGAAACAGCAAAGAGAAAGTCGGAAAGAAAACAATAAGAAAAGAAAGAAAAAAGGAAGGAAGGAAGGGAGGGGGGAAGGGAGCCCTGATTTATACTATTTGTCAATTTTTATGGAATAAGCACTCCATGAGTGCTAATTTTACCTACCAATAAGATTTCATGAATAAAAATTGGCAGGAAAGGTACACAGATTAGTTTTCAGAAGCTGACAAATGACATCTCCAGTCTAACACTGGACTATCTATTAAGAGTTTTACTCATTTACCACCTTGATTTATGTTTTATCTAATATCTGTTTTTGATAAGACATAAAGCTTGGAGATTTTAACAGGTCTACAGTGAGATAAATAGATATAAGGGAATCAGAATATGTTCTGATATAGAAAAATCTTAATATGAATTTACAATTTAAAAACTCCTTTCATTTATTTGAAACTTTTATCTATAAATGAAAACATTTTAATGAAATAGCAACAAAGAATATCAATCTATAAGAAAGCATGTTGAAATATGGCAAAATCAATACAATACTGTAAAGTAAAAAAAAAAATAAATAAATCTAGGGGAAAAAAGAAAGTATATTTATAAAATACAAATGTATATATTTTTTATTTTTTGGAGAAATAAATCTCAAACCTAGAATAGTATGAAACTCACTGGACCTATTCCATATATGAAGTAACATATTTTTCAATGATGCATGTGTTTGCCAATACAGGGTGTGGTTTCCCCTCATATTGTGAACATAAAAGGTTTTTCAAGTAGAAGGAAATCAAGACTCTCTTTAATTACAAAGTTTTCATGTTTATGAATAGAATCTTGAAGCATTGTAGCTAAATGTTTTAAAATAAATTTTCTGTACAGCCCTCTCAAAAAAGATCTTCATGACCCAGATAATCACGATAGTGTGATTACTCACCTAGAGCCAGACATCCTGGAATGTGAAGTCAAGTGGGCCTTAGGAAGCATTACTATGAACAAAGCTACTGGAGGTGATGGAACTCCAGTTGAGCAATTTCAAATCCTGAAAGATGATGCTGTGAAAGTGCTGCACTCAATAGGCCAGCAAATTTGGAAAACTCAGCAGGGGCCACAGGACTGGAAAAGGTCAGTTTTCATTCCAATCCCAAAGAAAGGCAATGCCAAAGAATGCTCAAACTACCNGATGATGCTGTGAAAGTGCTGCACTCAATAGGCCAGCAAATTTGGAAAACTCAGCAGGGGCCACAGGACTGGAAAAGGTCAGTTTTCATTCCAATCTCTAAGAAAGGCAATGCCAAGGAATGCTCAAACTACTGCACAATTTCACTCATTTCACATGTTAGTAAAGTAATGCTTAAAATTCTCCAAGCCAGGTTTCAGCAATACATGAACCATGAACTTCCAGATGTTCAAGCTGGTTTTAGAAAAGGCAGAGGAACCAGAGATCAAATTGCCAACATCTGTTGAATCATCGAAAAAGCAAGAGAATTCTAGAAAAACTTCTATTTCTGCTTTATTGACTTGCCAAAGCCTTTGACTGTGGATCACAATAAACTGTGGAACATTCTGAAAGAGACAGGAATACCAGACCACCTGATCTGCCTCGTGAGAGCCTGTATGCAGGTCAGGAAGCAACAGTCAGAACTAGACATGGAACAACAGACTGGTTCCAAATAGAAAAAGGAGTATGTCAAGGCTGTATATTGTCACCTTGCTTATTTAACTTCTATGCAGAGTACATCATGAGAAATGCTGGGCTGGAGGAAGCACAAGCTGGAATCAAGATTGCCAGGAGAAATATCAATAACCTCAGATGTGTAGATAACA
>SJYA01000615.1:237830-260411 GCA_006410615.1 Neotragus moschatus | reverse complement strand
AGAAAGTGAAGAGGAACTAAAGAGCCTCTTGATGAAAGTGAAAGAGGAGAGTGAAAAAGTTGGCTTAAAGCTCAACATTCAGAAAACTAAGATATGGCATCTGGTCCCATCACTTCATGGCAAATAGATGGGGAAACAGTGGAAACAGTGACTGACTTTATTTTTCTGGGCTTCAAAATCACTGCAGATGGTGATTGCAGCAATGAAATTAAAAGATGCTTACTCCTTGGAAAGAAAGTTATGACCAACTTAAAGAGCATATTTAAAAGCAGAGACATTACTTTGCCAACAAAAGTCTGTCTAGTCAAGGCTACGGTTTTCCAGTGGTCATGTATGGATGTGAGAGTTTGACTATAAAGAAATCTTAGCACAGAAGAAATGATGCTTTTGAACTGTGGTGTTGGAGAAGACTCTTGAGAGTCCCTTGAACTGCAAGGAGATCCAACCAGTCCATCCTGAATGAGATCAGTCCTGGGTGTTCACTGGAAGAACTGATGTTGAAGCTGAAACTCCAAAGTTTGGCCATCTGATGCGAAGAGCTGATTCATTTGAAAAGACCCTTATGCTGGGAAAGATTGAGGGCAGGAGGAGTAGGGGACGGCAGAGGATGAGATGGTTGGATGGCATCACCAACTCGATGGACATGGGTTTGGGTGAACTCCGGGAGTTGGTTGTGAACAATGAGACCTAGGGTGCTGCGGTTCATGGGGGCACAAAGAGTCAGACATGACTGAGCGACTGAACTGAACTGAACTGAACTGACAGCCCTCTAATCTTATAAGGGAAAAAACAGACCTTTGAAGGAGAAAAAGAGGCTGGTTGGAGATTTACTTCTTGATTGTGCCAGTACTAGGACTTTAATTTAGGAATCTCAATTTATAGCTCAGAACTCATTCACATCACTAAAGGATGAAATTGTTCCTCTGCCCTGGATTTTCCTTATATGGTTCCCGGAAAGCACTCAGAGCCTCTTGTGTTTAATTCAAAGAAACTCTTCTACTTTTTAAGGACAAGTCATTAACTCTTTTTTTGCCAAGCATTTAACCATCTTTTCTATTTCCCACGTAGTAACTAAATGAATTTGTTTTTCAGAAAGAAAGGAAATAACTCCCTAACTTAACACTTGTCTTTAACCGAAAACCTCTTTTCTGAAGATGCCATTGACAATTTATTAACTAAAAATTATAGCAATTTTAACTTAGAAAAATTATTCAGTAGAAATTTTAGCTAACTATCAGGAAATTCTTAACAGTCAAGGTGACAAAACATTGAAATCAGATAGTTTAAATGATCTGTAATTCATTCATATAAGAAATATTCAGTTGGTACCCTCTGTGTACTGAGGTACATGGTAATCTGTTATGAGATTTCCCTGCATTTATATCCTGTGTTGCTCTTCTTCTTAAATGGAAACCTGTTACTTAAACAATACCATATGGTAGGAATGACAGGATACTTTGCTAGTTCTGGAATTTCTGGCCTTAAGCTTTAAGAAGCACTGACACTTGGGGGACAATGTGCCATCATGCACGAAATTCAGCTACTCTGAGATCAAGATGCCAGGAAAACCTCAACTTAACCAGGGGAAGAATCTCACAGAGAAGTGATAAGGCCTCTTTCAACAGCTTCAGATGAGCTTCCACCCTACAGACTGTACCAACATAGCCCCCTTGCAAGTAGTGAGATCATCAATCGAATCAACCCAACTGATGCCACGAGAAGCAGAAATGCATAGACATTCACCTACTTGAAGGTTGCCAGGTAGAACTACACGCTTACTTTTCACATCTAGGAGATTATAGTTTATGAGGATGCGGAATACAGAGAACATGTCTCACTTCAGAGGGAAAGTGAAACTATTACTCTGTTTTGTCGTATATTAAAAATCCATATCCATTTTGCTAAAAACGGGAAAGAAATCTAGTTCATGACCTTCAATTTATTTTCCCTTTTGAAATGGGATATGGTGGTAATACTTCACTGTTGTCCTCAGAGGGAGCTATAGTCACTAACCTTTTAAGTGCAGTTTACATTATGATGAGTATGCAATTTGAAGTATTTCATCAGGAAGGTATTACCAGAGCTAGTATGGTTGATTATTTTTACATGACTTTACTATGCTTCATTAGAGATTTACTTGGATTTAAAGTCCAGTAATAATAATGAATTTATTGTTTACTATATTTGAAACAGTCTTGATATAAGATAACGGGCTTCATCACCAGCAGGGTCATAATTTATTCCATCCTTCCTATAACACATTCACATTTAACATTTGACTATATTTTCTATCAGCTTCACAGATGAGTTTGCACTGGAAAAGCACATGCATTCAGTCTAGCTTTTACTAATCTGTGCCCCCATGAATTTTAATCAAATCCGGTTAACAACAACAACAAAAAGTTCCCTGTGAAGTATGAGGCTGTTGATGTTCACATTTTACGATATGCACTTATGAAAAGGAGCTTTGGGGAGAATTATATTGCTTGTATTTTGGTACTTTAATTTGAGGTTTTATTGGAGTACACATTCACAGAAGTATTTTATCTAACCCCATCAAGATATATATTTGAAATATGGGGTACTGTTTATGCTTCTTAATTTTAAATATCTTATTCAAATAATCTCAAATAACCTCAAACTATATGAGAAATGAGGTTGTGTGTCAAATTCCTTGAGATATGGAAAATCTATCATGCAGTTTACATAAGAGCTGTTTCATTTTTCTCAACGTATTTTTTGTCCTCTGAAAGACGTGTAAGATGAATGCTTTGTTCCTAAACTCTAATCTGAGTTTTGGTCTTTCGTTTATTTTTGTTGTTGTTGTTCTTCTTCTTTGTTCTCTTGCAAGGAACTCGAATTCATAGATCATATTCAAATTTAAGCAATATTTTCTATCAATATCTTCTCTAAAATTTTATATTAAAAGTCATAAAATTGAATGGTAAATCTATAAATAATCACTGATATTAAAATAGATCTTTGGTATAAGTTTTAAGGTAAAATCAGTATAAGGATAGCATTCTCTCTGGAAGGACTATCTGGACCATTCTGGAGCATAGTATGGTAGTTTGATAATCTCAAGCCTTTCTGCATTTCCTGTTGAGATGTAAATAGTAAATCCCTCTGATTTAGGGTTGATGTATCATCTATATATTATATCTACATATTATCTACACATTATATTCTGATTCTACATATTATCTATATAATATTTAGGGTTGACGTATTATCTACATATTATATTCTGGTTCTACATATTATCTACATAATAGACAACCCACAGATAGATTCTTAGCCTCACCAGTGGTAAGTTGGGCAAAAGTACCCAAGCAGAAATTTGGGAAACAGAGAATATGCATCATTAAGACCCAAAGATTGTACTTAAAAACTGACTTTCTATTAAATTTGATAAGACTNTTAGGGTTGATGTATTATCTACATATTATATTCTGGTTCTACATATTATCTACATAATAGACAACCCACAGATAGATTCTTAGCCTCACCAGTGGTAAGTTGGGCAAAAGTACCCAAGCAGAAATTTGGGAAACAGAGAATATGCATCATTAAGACCCAAAGATTGTACTTAAAAACTGACTTTCTATTAAATTTGATAAGACTAGGGTTCAGAGTTCAAACTGAAATTAAACATTCATTACTAAGTCATTAGAATATATAAAGAATGGTAGAAAATACAAATATAAATGGAAGGGATGGAAATATTTCATATATTTTTCCATTTTAATACCATTTTAGAATCTGACTGATTCTTCTAGAGAAGGAAAAGGTACATCATTCGATTCATACTCAAGTGAATGAAGTCATAATAGAAAATGTTTCCTAATGGAAAAAACACTTATTTTTCATCTGTATTTCCTAAGAGCTTTTGGTACTTTTTTGTCTTCTACATGTGTGCTGCCATGTATAAAGTAATGACAATTTTACAAAAAATAGAGATGTATTTATTTTTTAGTTAGGTATGACTATCCTCCTAGCTAATAGGCTTTGAAAAAAGTACATACTCAAGTCTGTTCATTGCTATAAAAATTTCCAACTCTTCAGAATCATCTTAATCTTATAATATTTGAAAATTTAGAAATAATTTTCCCTGGACCTCTCAAATACAGAATTTAGATAGTCATTTCATTAAGCACTTATGGGTTCTAGTTCAAGATGGGATGTAGGAAGATCCTGAGCTCATCTCTCATGGATACATGGTGACTACAAACACAAATGGAACAATTTCCTCTGAAAAACACGTACAGGCTGGTTAAGCAATAACGACACACTGCACAAATGAGAAAGAAAAAAATACATGAAAGCAGTAGGAGAAGCTAGGACACTGTCTCACCATAAACTCATCCCTAGCTCAATGATGCGTCATTAGGAGGGAACTCAAAATGCACACCTTCTTCTTGAGAAGTGAAGGGTTTGAAACCCACATTGAGCAATCTAACTTTTAAGACCTACACCTGAGAGATGAGACCCTAAAACATTTAGCTTGGACAACCATTGGGGCGTATATTCAAGAGACCCTATAGGCTAAAGCAAGCTGGGAACCAGCTCTTAAAAGGCTTGCACACTTTGACTCGCCTGCCCCAGGGCTCAGTGCTGAAGCAGTCTATCACAACTTTAGAGCATCAGCATCAGTTAGCCTTCTAACTTAACACATGTCCAGGAGCCTGCTGGAACACTTTCAGAAGAGACAGTGAAGTGGGCACCATCTTTTCCCTCTGTCTGCCATGCTCCAGAGTGCCAGTACCTTCCAGAAGGGAACTTTTACATACATCTGGTGCGTAGTTCTTGTTGGCTGCCACCCAGGGAACACCCTTTGATTCCTTAGCTCTGAAAGCCAGGGGAGCTTGTGTTCCTGGGTCCCATAGTGTTTTCACAGTGGTATAGGCATATCTTAACAGACTGTTACCCCCATGTGGGTGTGCCGAGTAGCTTCAGTCATGTCCAGCTCTATACAACCCTGTGAACTGTAGCCTGCCAGGCTTCTTTGTTCATGAGATTCTCCAGGCAAGAATACTAGAGTGGGTTTCCATGTTCTCCTCCAGGGCATCTTCCTGACCCAGGGATAGAACGTGCATCTCTTAAGTCTACCTGCATTAGCAGGCAGGTTCTTTATTACTAGTGCCACCCCGGAAGTCTGTTACCCTCACGGCACTGCATAGAGTCCAGACTGAAACATAACCCAGTGTCTTTCTGTGATTGAGTTTCAATTTCTTGACCAAGAGTTTTGACCTGAGAGGCAGTCTTTGGGTTTGGTACACATCTAAGGGCCTATGAAGTTGCTATCAGAGAATGGAGGCCGGTGGACACAGTCTTTGTGCTCACCCTCTGCCTCATGCCAGCTTTCCACTGTCTTCCAGAAAAGAGCTTATATCCTTGTCTGGAGTGCCAATTTGTGTGGCTGCACAGAACATCTTTATATGGTCTGGCTCTGGTGGCCAGTGTGGCTTACACTCAAGAGTCACACAGACCTGTAACCAACAGAGGAAGAGTTGTTAAACAGCTACCATTCCCAGGACATGGCGCGAAGCAACAGACCAAGGAGCTTGGTCTTTCTATGAAAGAAGCCTATTAGCTTATCATGGCTGCAGACTGAGGTTAGACTTCTCACAAAGCACACATCTAAAGTTTGACTGTTAGCGTTTCCAGAAGCCTCAGAGAGTGGGTGCTATCTTTGCACTTTTCCTCTGCTGTGTTCCAGAGTGCCAGTGTCTCCCACATGGCCTACAGGCATCCGGTGCCCAGGTTTTTGTATCAAGTGCCCCTGTTTTTGCAGCTGCCGCCCAGGGGATGCTCCTTGACTGCCTGGGTCTGGTACCAGGGATCTTGCATTCCTGGGTCCCACAGGACTATAACTATAGTTGGAGACATTTTAGCTTAAAGTATTTACAGTTTATAGTACCCTCATGAACCTGTTAAGAAGCAAATTCAGATCCTTTTTGGAGAAGCCTTAAATCTGTCTTTAAGCCAGATTTCAGAGGCTTCACAGAAAAATATCTAAGGAATATGAACCTCTGATGAAATTCATGAACCAGAAAAGAAACAACAAATTAATTTTTAGGTCCAATAAGGGAAACATAAACCAGACAGCCTGGTCAAAATGTTAAAAATTATTCAGATATTTGAGTATCAAATAAAGTACATGTTAGAACAGAAAAGGAAAGGACATAAATCACTCATGATATTCACAGGATACAAGTTTCTTTCTATGAAACAGACGAGAAAGTACAAATTAATTATTAGGACTACTGAGAGAATTTACTATTATTGTTGAATAGAAGATTATTATCAAAAAGCAACTGCATTTTAAATAGAATATATTTTAAAACTAATATTTACAAATGTATCAATATACAAAATATTAATAAATTATAACAATAAATAATAACATTAATAAACATGTCTTTAAGAGCTCTATGAAAATAACTAAATGTCCAAATATACTGAAAAGACATAAAAAAATTAGATATATCATAATAATGAGAGATTAGAGAGATATATATGATATATGATGTTTTTGCTTTGTAAGATGCAAATATTTTAATGATGCCAATTGTCCCCAAATAAATCTACAAATTTAATACCATTAACACTTATAAGATTTTGTTTGTCTCAGATTTTGATAAGCTAAACTGTCAAATTCTAAAGTTTATGGAAAATGATGAAAGGCCAAGGATAGCTAAGATATTTCTGAGGAAGAACCAGCTAGGAGGACAGTATAAAGTTCCAAGAAACAAACCATGTTCATAGGGCAGATGTGGCTTTGAGGATAGTAGGGAAACAGTTTCAGTAGAGATGGGATCATTGCTTTTTCATGAAATTGAGTTCTCACCTCAAATCATACACAAATGCAATAAAGAAATTCTACAACCAAAATGCCCAAAATATAAAAAAGGACAATAGAGGATAGCAATGGTGAACATGGGTTAGTGGAAGACTGCTCATATTATATATCATAAGCACAAATAATAAAAACAACATTGAGAAACATAACCAGCTTACAAGCTTCCATTCACCAAAAGACAAAAAGTTATGGATATAAATGTACAAGATATTGCAACTGATAAAAATTATTATCTACAAATCAATTAGAAAATCCAAGTAATATTTCATAGATGCTATTTACTCACTCATTTCAAACACCATTCCTCTATTTGTATTTCTGCTTGTAACTTAGAGGTTATCAAACTAAAATCTATGCTTACTAGATTTTCGTGCAGCTAAACTTTCTGAATGCCAAATGGATCCTGCCAATTTACATGGAATTCATCTGGAATTTGGTCAGATCTTAAAAAAAAAAAAATCTGAAATTACCTTTTTCAATTTTTTTCTTTTTAAATTAAAAAAAAGTACTTTTATTTATTCATTTGGCTGCATTGGATCTTAGTTGCAGCATGCAGGATCTTTTTTAGTTNTGGATCCTGCCAATTTACATGGAATTCATCTGGAATTTGGTCAGATCTTAAAAAAAAAAAAATCTGAAATTACCTTTTTCAATTTTTTTCTTTTTAAATTAAAAAAAAGTACTTTTATTTATTCATTTGGCTGCATTGGATCTTAGTTGCAGCATGCAGGATCTTTTTTAGTTGCAGCATTCAATTCTAGTTCCCTGACCAGGAATCCAACCATAGTGCTCTGAACTGGGAGTGTAAAGTCTAAGCCACTGGATCAGGGAAGTCCTAGCAGAGATCTTTTTTATTAATCTTTTTGTCTGTTTTCTTCTGGCAAACCAAATAAGTGGGAAAGTACATTTTCTTCCTGTTGAATTGGCTACCCTTGTCTTATTCTCTCTCAATTCTTCTGTTCTCTCTTCTCCTAGATTTACTAAGATATTAATTACATACCTTATCCATCCATTTTAAGTATTACAGTTCAATGAGTTGAGTCTGGGTAATTGTGTACAGTTGTGTAAACATGATTACAATATATTATAAAACATTTAAATTACCTCAGAAAGTTTCCTTGGGCCCTTTTAAAATGAATACTCTTTCCCAATTGCTAAGTCTAAGCAGCACAGATTTGCTATCATGAAAGCTTTGCTTTTTCTAGAATTTCATATAAATGAAATCAGATGGAAATAGCCTCTTGTGTTTGACCTCTTTTATTTAGCATAATGTTCCTGAAACTTATTCATATTATTGTGTGTATCAATAGCTTGTTTCTTTTTATTTTTTTAATTTTTTTAAAAGGGTAAGAGGATTTATTTTTAAAGCTGAATATATGTATATATATTTTTAATTTTTATTTTTTTAGTTTGTTTTGCTTTATAATACTGTATTCGTTTTGCTATACATTGACATNCTGCCACGTGACCTTGTCACGGGTGGGATTCCTCACGCTGGCTCCCGGCAGCTAACAAACACATGAAAAGATGCTCAACATCACTCATTATCAGAGAAATGCAAATCAAAACCACAATGAGGCTTGTTTCTTTTTAGTCTTTGCAGATTCTGCCATCATCAATCCAGCTTTCTGGACCAAGAGCTTGCCACCTGTGCCCCAGCTGGACCTGCAGCAGCATCCTCTCCAAAGAGACGTCAGCAAGGTGGTGACATACCTCGAACTGCACCCCCAGCCCCCACTCCGCCCCCGGGGCACACAAGAAGATCAGCCAGCATCTCCCCTAGACAGGACACCACTGAGACAAGGTAAGAGAGCAGGGGTAAGACTGAAGCACTCCCTGGATCACAGTGACTGAGAAGGGCTACACTGGAAGCTAAGAGGCACTTTACACTCTGACCTGGTTGCCCCTACCCCAGGCCCACACGGCATTGCCTAGAGGGGCTCCCCTCTCCCACCCCGACTTTCAGTTTCTCCAGTGGGAAAACGAGAAACTAAAGAACCTTTCCCAACACTTTGGAATGCATTTTCAGGGAGGCCCATTTGGGGTTTCGCCCGCCTCAAAGAGATCACTTGGGGAGCCAGCAGGGCACCGCCACTGGGACAGGGAGTGCCGGGCTTGCAGCAACTAGCACTCAGACATCCGCAGACTGCCTTACCATGTGCCCGACCCAGAGCAGAGATCGTGCCAGTCTGCCCGGGGAACACGGTTGTCTGGCAGTTCTGACTGATCTGGTCTGCAGTCAAAGGGCCCTACCAGCTCATTCTACCACGTTGCTTCAACAAGAAAACAAATACACAGTCTCGGTTCCTCTGCATCCCAAAAGCTTGAAGTCAGAGAACCTTGGTCAGAGAACCTGGGCAGCCGAGAGCACACCCTATAGAGCTGGCTGGTCTGAGAGTCAGGCCAGTAGCCCTGTCCAACTGTTGAGCATGGTTTCTGGTCTCACATAGCCAGGGAGCTTGAAGAGAGGCCTGGGCAGCTCCAGAATAAAACCACAGTTCACTGAGCTGTGGAGACGAGGCTACCTCTCCACATAGCGGAGAAGCCCAGCCTAGGGCTCTGCCACATCACTGAACACATCTAGTGGCCTTGACCAGGCAAGGAGCCTTGTCAATGACTCAGCCGCACTGTAGAGAATGTAGCCTGTAGCCCCACTTGAAAAGGGAGCCTGGACTATGATCCCCACTCAAGATGCACCGTATCCCCCCAGTTGTTGGATACAGCTAGAGGATACTCTCAATCACAGAGCCCTGCCAGTGGCTTTACCCCAAAGTGAAGCTCAACCAACTCACAAACAGAGCAATGAATCTTTGGATATGACACCTGAAATACAAGAGACAAAATCGAAAATAAACAGGTGGGACTGTATCAAATGAAAAAGCTTTGTCATAGCAAAGTAAACCATCAGTGAAATGAAAAGGCAACCTATAGAATATACAAAATATATGTCTGATAAGTGGTTAAATATCCANACACATCTAGTGGCCTTGACCAGGCAAGGAGCCTTGTCAATGACTCAGCCGCACTGTAGAGAATGTAGCCTGTAGCCCCACTTGAAAAGGGAGCCTGGACTATGATCCCCACTCAAGATGCACCGTATCCCCCCAGTTGTTGGATACAGCTAGAGGATACTCTCAATCACAGAGCCCTGCCAGTGGCTTTACCCCAAAGTGAAGCTCAACCAACTCACAAACAGAGCAATGAATCTTTGGATATGACACCTGAAATACAAGAGACAAAATCGAAAATAAACAGGTGGGACTGTATCAAATGAAAAAGCTTTGTCATAGCAAAGTAAACCATCAGTGAAATGAAAAGGCAACCTATAGAATATACAAAATATATGTCTGATAAGTGGTTAAATATCCAAAATATACAAGGAATTCATATAATTCAACAGCCAGAAGATTCAAATAATCCAGTTTAAACATAGGCAAAGGATCTGAATTGACACATTTCTAAAGATGATATTCAAATGGCAAACTGAGCCACCAATCATCAAAGAAGATATTCAAATGATCAAAGGTACAGGAAAAGGTGCTCAACATCACTAATTATAAGGAAAATGCAAATCAAAGCAACAGTGAGATATAGCCTCACACCTGTTAGAATAATTATCACCAAAAATTCAAGAGGTAACAAGTGCTGGTGAGGATGTGGGGAAAAGGGGATACTTGTGCACTGTTATTGGGAATGTAAATTTGTAGTGTCATACAAAACAGTATGAAGTTTCCTCCAGAAATGAAAAATAAAATTATTATATAATCCAGCAATCTCACTTTTGGGTATATACCCAAAGGAAGTAAAATCACTATCTCAAAGAGATATCTGTATCTCCTTATTCATTGCTACATTTTTTAAAATAGCCAAGTGATGGAGACAACTTAAGTAACTATTGATGCATGAATCGATAAAGAAAATGTGGGAAATACATACAAGAGAATATTTTTTCAAGAACCAAATAGAAGGAGATTCTTCAATTTGTGAGAATATGGATGAAGCTTGAGGGCATTGTACCAAGTGAAATAAGTCAGACAGAAAAAGACAAGTACTCGAGATACCACTTCTATGTATTGATAAAATCTAACCCCCCCCCCCAAATGGAAGTAGAATAGATTGGTGCTTGCTAGGGTGGGAGAAGAGTCGGGGAAAGGAGTGAAGTTGGTCAAAGGGTATTTCTGGAGATTGGACTGCAAGGAGATTCAACCAGTCCATTCTGAAGGAGATCAGCTCTGGTATTTCTTTGGAAGGAATGATGCTGAAGCTGAAACTCCAGTACTTTGGCCACTTCATGTGAAGAGTTGACTCATTGGAAAAGACCTTGATGCTGGGAGGGATTGGGAGCAGGAGGAGAAGGGGACGACCGAGGATGAGATGGCTGGATGGAATCACTGACTCGATGGACGTGAGTCTGAGTGAACTCCGGGAGTTGGTGATGGACAGGGAGGCCTGGCGTGCTGCGATTCATGGAGTCGCAAAGAGTGGGACATGACTGAGCGACTGAACTGAACTGAACTGAATGTATAGAATGGTGACTATGCTTAATAACACTGTATCATATATTTGAAATTTGTTAATAAAGTGTATCTTGAATGTTCTCATCACAAAAAGGAAAAAAAAATTGTAGCTATGGAGGGAGATGACTATGTTATCTAAACTTATTCTGGTAATCATTTTGCAATGTATACGTATATCAAATCATCCTACTGAACATCTTAAACTCACACAATGTTAAATGTCAGTTATTTCTCAGCAAAACTGGAAAAAGTAGCTTGTATCTTTTCATTGCTGAATAGTATTCCTTTGTTAGGATAGAACACCATTTTCTTATGCATTCATCTCTTTATAGACATTTGAGTTTTTATAGTAATTTTGGTCTATTACAAATAAAGCTGCTGTGACCATTTTGGTGAAGAGATGTAGACATACACTTTTATTTCTCTTGGGTAAGTACCTAGGAGTGAAATAGATTTTATAGAAGTTATATGTTTACATTTGTAAAAAATAGCCAATTTTTTTTCCCAAACTTGATGTACCATTTATTTCTTCCCACTAGAAGTGTATATTCCAGTTACTCCACATTTTTGCCAAAACTTCTTATGGCTAATGTTTTAAACTGTAGCAATTTATTGCAATCTTTAGGGCAATCATTGAAAAATAGAAAATAAAAAATAAGTTCAGCTAAAAAGTCAATAGAGCTTTTTAAATACATGANTTTTTTCCCAAACTTGATGTACCATTTATTTCTTCCCACTAGAAGTGTATATTCCAGTTACTCCACATTTTTGCCAAAACTTCTTATGGCTAATGTTTTAAACTGTAGCAATTTATTGCAATCTTTAGGGCAATCATTGAAAAATAGAAAATAAAAAATAAGTTCAGCTAAAAAGTCAATAGAGCTTTTTAAATACATGACAGAAAAATTGGATATATATATATGCAATTATATATATATTGCTTTTTTGGGTGTGGGATATATATATACACACACACACATATATACACAACATACACACTCAACACACATGTATGTGTATATACATATACATACACACACATATATACACAAACAAACCCCCCACCTCCCAAAAAGCAACTGCAGTCTCATACATTATTGGCAGGACTGTAAAATGACACAATCGCTTAGTAAAATTATGTACCAGTTTCCTTAAAAATTCACTTAATTTTATATGTCCCAGCCATTCTACTCTTAGGTATTTACCAAAGAGAAATGAAAGCACAGTTTACACAAATACCTGTACGTGAATGTTTATAACAGCTTTTTTCCTCACAATTGCCAAACACTAGAAACAACTGTCTGTTAACTAATGGATGGGTTAATAAATTGAGCTGTATCCATAAAATAAATCAGTAATAATAAAAAGAAATGAACTATCAAGAACTGTGAAGGATTCGAGATTTAACTCTATTTACTTTAGCAGTTTTACCTGGCACAATTTCATGGATGATGGTAGAGTGCCTTTGGTCAGTGACAAAGGACTTGCTTATGTAATAGCAGTAGCCTGAGTAGCATTGGTTTCCTATGCCCCACTTCCAATAGGGAAATATGAAGAAGGTACATGGAATACATTATATTACAGGACAAGAATCTCAAACTTAGTGTTGCAAATATTTATACTAAGCAATAAGCCTTAACCTTTGCCCTATAGGAAGACAACTATCTTTGTCATACTGGACAGTATACAAACCTACCTTTTGCTCTGGAGTGAGACATCCTATCTTTCCAGTCTCCTCTCTATACAAACATCCTGAAAAGACAACACAAATAATGTTAGTGACTCCTGTTCACAAGACATGCAGAAGACATGGGAGACTCATGGAGGATTGCTTTTCAATAGTAACAGTGTTGATAAATCTCAAAATAAAATGCTGGGTGAGTGAAATCAGACCAAAAAAAGACACAAACTATATCTTTACATCTGTATAACATTACAGAAAAAGCAAAGTAATATACAGAAACAGAAAGTAAGTGAATCCTTGACTGGGATGAAGGAGGGTAGGGAAGAGTTTTAAAGAACCACAGAGAAGATTTTGAGGGTGAAAAATATTATCTTGACTTGGTGAGGCATTCACAGTGTATATATATGTCAAAAAAGTAAAACTGTACTCTATAACAATTTACTGTATGTAAATTTTACTGTAATAGAACTGCAAGAGCATAGACAGAAGTCTTTCACTTTTTCTAATTCTTTGTACACATACCTGTCATTTATAAAATTCTTTGAGTCCACTATTAAAATACATATTGGACTGACAGAGGAATCTGCTCATTGCTTATACGTTCACTAAATTATCTCTTGCTTCACTTGGTTAAAATATGGATTTTTAAAATATTTAATTTTTTTACTTAAAGAACATCTTTAATATTTTATATACTATATTACCTTTATTTTATAAAATTACATATGGAGGACATCACTGGAAATCAGTTCAGGAGTGGCCAGTGGGTACCAATGTAAATTTTTAATTGGCAAGAAGGCTGAAAATCTAATAAAATTAGAATTTATAATTCATAACGGAGATTCTGAATTCTAAACTGCATTTACCTAAAACAAGTAAAAGCCAGAACAAGCAGTCCCTCTCTCCAACACAATAGCACAGGCACAGAACTGGTGATGAGCCCGAAGGAGTAAGGAGAAGGCTTGGAGGGACCGCAAACTTTCCCAGGCTGCTGTGTGGAGGGAGAGCCCTCTTTGGAATGGGCTGAGCAAAGCCACTCAGCTTACCCTGCATACCTGATAACCACTGCTAAGGTTAGCTTTGGGCTTCCTTGGTGACTCAGTGGTAAAGAACCTGTCTGCCAATGCAAGAGACACAGTTCAATCCCTGGGTCAGGAGGATCCCCTGGAGGAGGAAATGGCAACCCATTCCAGTATTCCTTGTCTGGGAAATGCCATGGACACAGGAGCCTGGTGGGGTATGGCCCATGGAGTAGCAAAAGAGTTGGACACAACTTAGGAACTAGACAACAACAACAACAAAGGTTACCTTGCTTTGCCCCTATGTTATTTTAAGGTTGGAGAAGGCAATGGCAACCCACTCCAGTACTCTTGCTTGGACAATCCCATGGGCGGAGGAGCCTGGTAGGCTACAGTACATGGGGCTGCAGAGAGCTGGACATGACTAACTTCATTTTCACATTTCACTTTCATGCATTGGAGAAGGAAATGGCAACCCACTCCAGTGTTCTTGCCTGGAGAATCCCAGGAACAGGGGAGCCTGGTGGGCTGCCATCTATGGGGTCACACAGAGTCGGACACGACTGACGTGACTTAGCAGCAGCAGCATACACTATCTTTGGGAAATTAAAGAAAGAAGCTAATCTTGAGGAAAGTAATGAAAGCATACTTGAGGAACACACTTAATAGCATTAGTGCAGATAAAAATAATTTTAGAATTTGATAGCACTTTAGAGATTAAGTTCAAAGCCCTCATTTTACAGTTTAGAAAAGTGACATCCAGAGAACTTATATTTGCCGGAAGGAAAGCAAATTTGGTGGTGACAGAGTAAGGATTAGAGCTCAGAGAGTCGTGATTACTAGGTCAATATTCTTTCCATTACACGAAATTTCTACTCTTAGTAATAACAAGATTTATTTCTTCAGTTTTAGAAATGCATCTTTTCTGTATTCTTCCCTATATTGAAAACAAGACAATTAAGTAGTCTGAAAAAATATGTCTCACATATTTTGAAAAATCAATACAGTGTAAAGCATAACATTTTTCTACCCAAATAGCAATTGAGATCGATGTCTTTTCACAGTAACCTATTTACCTCTGTGAGCAAAGTGAGCACAATTAAAGTGCATCTAAAAAGAAGTTACTTATTAAGTAGTTAACTTGTCTTCCAATCCTTTTGTGAATGTTTTCTTAACAATTTTTCAAGTAGCATCTTTGACTCTTTGAAAAACCATATAATTTCTCTTGCTGGATTGCATTCCCCAATAGCATATGTACACACACACATGAATAAGAGTTAAAAAAAAATTGGATTTTGATGGCTCTAAAAATTACTTTACGTGTTAAGCAGAAAAATCACTTATTGGAAGCCTTTAGTTTAGCCTGTTTTTTCTTAAACCAACAAGCACTGCAGTGTTAAATGGACCTAAACAGATGGAGCAGATGGAGCAGCAACAGAGTATTAAGGAAAAGCAGGAGAGGAAGGCCAAAGAGTCCTGGAGGCAAGAAAGAAATGCTGATGACTGTTTCTGTTTTGGGGCTCTTTATTATATGTTAATCGACTTTAATATCCACATCTAACTTATAAACTCATTCAGGATTTTGTCAGAATGTACCAACACAAGCTAAGGACTCACCTTCCCCTCATCAAGGAGGCCTAATTGTTTTACACACTGATGATAGAAGAGTTGCAAGCAAGAGGATTAGGCTTGTTAAGGATTTTAAGAGCATGTTTTTGGGATCCACATAAAATAGCACATTCCATATTTTGTGGGGAATCCTGAAGTACACCATCTGCTCCTCTCCTTATAACCAGAGGTATCTGATGTCTGGAACCCATTCCTTTATACCCTGTCTCATCCTCTTAGCCATTTATTTGCCCTAAAACTCGGTAAAACAGTTTGCATGTTGTAATAAAAGTCTAGACACACTAATACTTGCTGCCATTTAGTCTGCAGAATACCAGGGACGTGAGTCTCAGATATAAATGAAATCCACAGAAAGAGGGTTGTTCTAATGTCAAAAATGTGCAAATTCTTTTGTATTGAATTATTTGATTACCTAAAAATTAATTTCAAAAAATATTAATCAGGGAATAGAGTTTTCTTTTTTGATTTCTCTGGGTTTTGCTTTAATTTTTAGGTGAAAAAAATTTAAAAAGAAATATTGTAGAAGCATAGTCCAGTCTGTCCTTCCTTCAACATTTAAAAATTATTACCAGATTAACTTTTTTTTAAATAGTCAAATTGGCACCACCAGAATATGCCAGGAATCAGAAATTTCAGATTTTGTTGCAATATTGTCAATGATGCTGTGAGTCTGAGCAGCACGTTTTTACCTGTCCTCAAAGGCTAATAGTCTTTATTTCCATTGTTTGGCTACACAGAAGAATATTATAGTTTGATGAAACATTGTCTATGAAGTACCTCGGCCTGCTGAAAAATGCAAAATGTAGATGACAAAGTACTCTCTGATAATGATGACTAAGAGTGAGAATGGAAAAATCCTAAAACTTCGAGGGAGATTCACTGACAAATGATTCTGTATAGGAAAACCTTCTATATGTATGTAGAAATATTTAATAATAGCTTGTGGTGACCAAAAAGCCTACTACACTACTACTAAAAATCTTCACAGCAGCATGATTTATTGCTCTGAATAATTTTCTACAAAACTGTTAGCTCTTTAATAGTGGTTCATTTACCAGATTGTCCATTAGACCCATTATTGCAGTGCCAAGAGCAAAAAGTAAAAAAGAATGGAGCAGAGACTGGGTAATATTTGTGGCCAGCTTATTCACAGAGTTGGCTGAATATCACAATATTTGCTTCTATATCAATAATGATGTTTTGGAGGGAAGCAGAAACAAGGCAAAAAGAGATTTAGGGCCACAAAGAGCTAAGTTTATTAGTAAAAGTAATATTGTAGAGTTTAGGGGGCATTTAGAAGGGATTAGAGGGATTTTAGAGAAGGNATAAATATCTAAAAAGTAGAGTAAATAAATTAGTACAATGCCTTGTTTAATTTAATTTGACATGTGTGTCTGCCCATCTCTCTTACCTAGAATAGCCTTGGGCATCTACCCACAGTCTGGATACAAGAATTCTCACTAACAATAATATCTACACACCATGTATTCTACTAATTCTTCTGTCCATGGGGATTCTCCAAGCAAGAATACTGGAGTGGGTTGCTGTGCCCTCCTCCAGGGGATCTTCCCAACACAGGTCTCCTGCATTGCAGGCAGATTATTTAAACATCTAAGGTACCAGGGAAGCCCAATTGTGTATCAACTTGATATAAAGGGGAAAACAACTGTTGCTTTAGACTCTATATTTTGTATCTTTATCTAATTTCTTTCTTATCATTAAATATCATCTATTTCCCAATTTTTGTATGAAAAAAGGATAATTGTAAGCCATCAATAGAATTTTTTTGTTTTGGTTTTTAGTTTTCTAAAATTTGAAAATGTTCAAAAAATGTATTTTATTTTATGGATAAAAAGTAAATGATCCTCTAATTACAAGCATAATAGCTACCTACACTTTTCTGAAATAACTTGTTTAACATACAACATATGAATGTTGAGATAGATCTTTTTTTATCAGTAAATTTTGGGCAGCTAAATTTTAAAAAGGGAAATAGATATTGAAAAATAAAATGTGTTACAAGAAATTAAGTTTTATCAAGAGTTTTTATTTCAATAGCAAATAGTATGAATTATTGAGCATAATATATATCCCACGTTTGGTCTTGAGATACAAATTCTTCATAGGGAAGTAGTTGCATAATGGAAAGCTAAAATTAGACAAATAAAATAAAACTATTTAAAAGTCTTATAATTATTTCATTGATGCATCTATATATATATAATTAATTTTTAAAAATGTATTATATTCAAAAATGAAAAAAAATGAAACATGCTATTTGTCATAAAGTTTCAGTTCATCAAGTGAATATGTAATACCAAAGGTTACATATTGATTTTTAGGTAAATAAGCATAAATAAGTACATGCCTATTAAGTAGAGATGAAAAAGCACCAGGGCCCTGGGCACAGCCTCTTGAGAATTCTTTTGTTCAACCACATTCTTTGAAGTCATTCACTGCTACACAAAACACAAACATTATTAGGGCAATAGACATGATTAGATCTACTTCTTCTCAATATTCTCTTTGAAGGCCTTTTGTTTTTTGGAATATTTTGTATTTTTGTCTTTTGGAATATTTTTCACGCAATTAATTAACTTATGTATTAGCATACAAATTATGCTTGTGGGATAGCATTGATCACAAGCCATGTAATTCTGTAATTCTGCTGTTTTTTCTCTTGAAATATTGTCTCATTCAGCAAGTACCTGTGTTCTAGCAACTGTGATGGCCTCTTGCCTAATGATAATCTCATTGGGTGAAGATAAATGAATGCATTTGTCAAAAGGAAATTAGAATGATGAAAATTCCAAATCCATAAATCACTAAATACATATACATAAATATATACCTCATTGGATTTATACACAAACACAGTATATAAATCACTGGAATGTGTAATGTTGCATTTTTTGATAAATGACCTTTCATTTCATGACTGTATATATTAATAGTAATTTAAAATATTTGTGTATGTATAAGTTATACTCCTAGAGAGCCATTAGTGATTATCTTTCTGTCAATAAATTCCTAAAATTATCATTTCTATTTCTATTACAAAATTATGAAAGTGCATGTGTACTTTCGAAAATGGAAAACAAGAGTGCTAGCAAACCTGTGGAAAACTGAATTTGATCAGCACAGTTCTATGACCATTTTTTTCCCTTTCAATAAGAGAAATAGCTAAAACTTCTAGATGCGACTTCAAATATTTCACTGCAATTAAATATATCAGCAAACACTGCTGTCCTTTTCTGACAGTTAAAATTTTGTAGTGAAGCATGTGACACTTTTAATTCATTTCATTTCTACTTCCAATTAATTATTTTCCATTGTAAAATTCAATTTTCCAAAATTTAAAAGGTTAAAAAGAACAAGAGTTTCTGATAGAAATTTTTCTAAAGCAGATGGTTTTTACATGCAGGATCAATGACTGGTTACACTCAGTTTTACCTTGTATAATGCAAACTCTTTTGTCTGGGTTTGGTTTTGCCTATCCGAGCATTTAACTTCCTGTTTATTTACTCATCACTCAATCCATACTTTTATGTATTTTTCTTTTCTGCCATCATTCCAGTCTTTCATTAAGTAACTATTTGGTGATTACAATATAGGAGGCACTATGCTAGTCTAGCGGAGAAGGCAATGGCACCCCACTCCAGTACTCTTGCCTGGAAAATCCCATGGACGAAGGAGCCTAGTAGACTGCAGTCCATGGGGTCACGAAAAGTCGGAGACGACTGAGCGACTTCACTTTCACTTTTCACTTTCATGCTTTGGGGAAGGAAATGGCAACCCACTCCAGTGTTCTTGCCTGGAGAATCCCAGGGACAGCAGAGCCTGGTGGGCTGCCGTCCTTGGGGTCGCACAGAGTTGGACACTACTGAAGCGACTTAGCGGCAGAGCAGCAGTATGCTAGTCTAGGTGTGAATGCAGAATGAAGCCTGCAAACATAGATTTCTTTTGCCCACAGCGAGTTTCTTATCTATAATGGGAGATAATGATATGAAAAAAATCAAGAAATAAATATAACTAAATTGTGACAAGTACTAAAAATGTAGATATATTAAATGTAATTATGAGTAGTTTATTATCAAAGAAGACAGTAGGTACACAACCTGTCAATATCTCTCACTACCTTACTAAATAAAATCAGATTCCTGAGCTTTTAACTCTATCTAAACCCTAAAACTCCCTGGACATTATCAATCTCCATAATGGTTTACCTTTATCTATTGCTTTGCTGTGCTGTGCTTAGTCTCTCAGTTGTGTCCGACTCTGCTACACCATGGACTGCAGCCTGCCAGGCTTCTCTGTCCATGGGGATTCTCCATGCAAGGATACTGGAGTGGGTAGCCTATACCTTCTCCAGAGGATCTTCCCAACTGGGGAATCGAACCAGGGTCTCCTACATTGTATGCGGATTCTTTACCAACCGAACAAACAAGGAAACCCTTACCTATTGATTCTTTCCTCCAAATACCTTCTACTTCATTCATAAAGTACTATCGGTGGGCCAAAAAGTTTGTTTAGGATTCTCCATAAGATCTTATGTTTATATTATCTGCTAGCAATAAATACATTCTTCCATGTTACTTGCTCTTTGTTTGCATTGTCCCTTATAATAGGAAACTCCTTTCATTCAAGTTCGGACTTTTCTAGTCTATTAAAATCCAACTTAAAAAAGACATTTTCCCCATACGCTTCTCAATCTCTTCCAGTGTAGTTGAATAGTTATCACAGTTCATCGCCTTTGTGAATGTGACTATTATATTAATAGTAGTTAGATGCTCAGCAGTAAAGAATCCACCTATGACACAGAAGATGCAGGAGACTTGGGTTCGAGCACTGGGTCGGGAAGATCCCCTGCAGGAGGGCATGGCCACCCATTCCAGGTGTCCTGCCTGGAGAATTCCATGGACAGAGAGAGCCTGACAGGCGATAGTCCATAGGCTCACAAAGAGTCAGGCACAACTGAAGTGATTAAGCATGCACACAAAATTATGTGTGCTTACATATTACTTTGGAGAAGGAAATGGCAACCCACTCCAGTATTTTTGCCTGGAGAATCCCATGGACGGAGGAAGCTGGTGGGCTACAGTCGACGGGGTCACAGAGAGTCAGACACGACTGAGCGACTTCACTTTCACTTATATATTACTTTACCTATCAAATTTCAAGCTTTTTAAGTTTAAGGATTCTATCTTATAAGTTTTAATCCATTATCAACACTAGAAAGTAATAGATGCCCAACGAAAGTAAGTTAAATTTTTAAAGCGGCATTTAGTTAATATCCCACTCTATTTGCTAAAATATAGTGTACTGTATCATGTACTATATTATATATTGTGTACTGTACAAAATTTTAAACACTTCTGACATATGGTTTTCAATAACAATATATATATGTATATTTTAATTTTTTTATTTAAGGATAACTGCTTTACAGCATTTTGTTTTCTGTCAAACCTCAACAGGAATCAGTCATAGGTATACATATATGCCCTCCCTTTTGAACTTCCCTCCCATCTCCCTTCCCATTCCATCCCTCTAGGCTGATACAGAATCCCTGTTTGGGTTTCTTGAGTCATACAGAAAATTCCTGTTGGCTATCTATTTTACATACGGTAATGTAAGTTTCCATGCTACTCTTTCCATACATCTCACCCTCTCCTCCCCTTTCCCCATGTCCATAAGTCTATTTTCTATGTCTGTTTCTCCATTGAAGTTGCTCAGTCGTGTGTGACTCTTTGTGACCCTATGGACTGTAGCCCACCAGGCTCCGCTATCCATGGAATTTTCTAGGCAAGAATACTGGAGTGGGTTGTCATTTCCTTCTCCAAGGGGATCTTCCCAACCCAGGGATCAAACCTGGGTCTCCCGCATTGCAGGCAGACACTTTACTATCTGAGTCACCCAGGACTCTCCATTGCTGCCCTGTAAATAAATTCTTCAGTACCATTTTTCTAGATTCCATACATGTGCATTAGAAGACGATAGTTATCTTTCTCTTTCTGACTCACTTCACTCTGTATAATAGGTTATAGGTTCATCCACCTCATCAGACTGACTCAAATGTGTTCTTCTTTATGCTAAGTAATATTCTGTTGTGTATATGTATCACAACTTCTTTATCCGTTCATCTGTTGATGGACATCTAGGTTGCTGCCATGTTCTAGCTATTGAACTACAACGAACAATGGGATCAATACAAAGAAATAGAGGAAAACAATAGAATGGGAAAGACTGGAGATCTCTTCAAAAAAATAAGATTCCAAGGGAACATTTCATGTAAAGATGGGCACAATAAAGGACAGAAATAGTAGGGACCTAATAGAAGCAGAATATTAAGAAGAGGAGGCAAGAATACACAGAACTGTACAAAAAAGATCTTCAAAACCCAGATGATCACTACGATGTGATTACTCCCTAGAGCCAGACATCCTGGAAAGTGAAGTCAAGTGGGCCTTAGGAAGCATCACTACGAAGAAGCTAGTGGAGGTGATGGAATTCCAGTTAAGCTATTTCAAATCCTGAAAGATGATGCTGTGTAAGTGCTGCACTCAATATGCCAGCAAATGTGGAAAATTCAGCAGTGGCCACAGGACTGGAAAAGGTCAGTTTTCATTCCAATCCCTAAGAAAGGCAATGCCAAAGAATGCTCAAACAACCACACAATTGCACTCATCTCATGTGCTAATAAACCGATGCTTAAAATTCTCCAAGCCAGGCTTCAGCAATACATGAACCGTGAACTTACACATGTTCAAGAAAAGGTTTTAGAAAAGGCAGAGGAACCAGAGATCAAATTGCTAACATCCGCTGGATCATGGGAAAAGCAAGAGAGTTCCAGTATTTCTGCTTTATTGA
>SJYA01000615.1:167379-236103 GCA_006410615.1 Neotragus moschatus | reverse complement strand
TTTGCATTCCCACCAACAGTGTAAGAGTGTTCCCTTTTCTCCACGCCCTCTTCAGCATTTATTATTTGTAGACTTTTTGATGATGGCTATTCTGACCGATGTGAGGTGATATCTCATTGTGGTTTTGATTAACATTTCTCTAATAATGAGCCATGTTGAAAATCTGTTCATGTTTGTAAGTCAAGTGTATGTCTTCTTTGGAGAAATGTCTGTTTAGGTCTTTTTCCCAAGTTTTGATTGGGTTGTTTGTTTTTCTGGCATTGAGTTATATGAGCTGCTTGCATATTTTGGAAATTAATCTTTTGTCAGTTATTTCATTTGCTGTTATTTTCTCCCATTGTGAGGGCTGTATTTTCACTTTGCTTATAGTTTCCTTTGCTGTGCAAAAGCTTAAGTTTAATCAGGTCCCACTTGTTTACTTTTGTTTTTATTTCCATTTCTCTAGAAGTTGGGTCATAGAGGATCTTACATTGATTTATGTCATTGAGTGTTCTGGCTATGTTTTCCTCTAAGAGTTTTATAGTTTCTGGTCTTAAATTTAGGTCTTTAATCCATTTAGAATTTATATTTGTGTATGGTGTTGGGGAGTGTTATAATTTCGTTCTTTTACAAGTAGCTGTCCAGTTTTCCCAGCACCACTTATTGAAGAGGCTGTCTTTGCCCCATTGTATATTATTGTCTCCTTTGTCAAAAATAAGTTACCCACGGGTGCATGGATTTATTTCTGGGCTTTCTATCTTGTTCCATTTGTCTATATTTCTGTTTTTTTGCCAGTACCATACTGTGTTGATTGTAGCAATGTAGTATAATCTGAAGTTAGGAAGGTTGATTTCTCCATCTCCATTCTTCTTTCTTAAGACTGCTTTGGCTATTCAGGGTCTTTTGTGTTTCCTGACGAATTATGAAATTTTCTTTTCTAATTCTGTGACAAATGCCATTGGTAATTTGATAGGGATTGCATTGTACCTGTAGATTGTATTTGGTAGTATAATCATTTTCACAATATAGATTCTTCTTACCCAGGAATGTGGAATATCTCTCCATCTGTTTATGTCATCTTCGATTTCTTTCATCAGTGTCTTATAATTTTATGTGTACAGTTCTTTTTTCTCCTTACATAAGTTTATTCCTAGATTTTAAATTCTTTTTGTTGCAACGGTGAATGGGATTGATTGCTTAATTTCTCTTTCTGATTTNCTTACCCAGGAATGTGGAATATCTCTCCATCTGTTTATGTCATCTTCGATTTCTTTCATCAGTGTCTTATAATTTTATGTGTACAGTTCTTTTTTCTCCTTACATAAGTTTATTCCTAGATTTTAAATTCTTTTTGTTGCAACGGTGAATGGGATTGATTGCTTAATTTCTCTTTCTGATTTTTCATTGTTAGTATATAGAATTGCAAGTGATTTCTGTGTATTGATTTTGTATCCTGCAACTTTGCTAAATCCACTGATTAGCTCTAGTGATTTTCTTATACTATCTTTAGGGTTTTCCACGAACAGTATCATCTCATCTGCAAACAGTGAGAGCTTTATTTCTTTTCTGATCTTAATTCTTTTATTTTTTTTTTTTCTTCTCTGATGGCTGTAGCTAGGACTTCCAGAACTATGTTAAATAATAGTGGTGAAAGAGGACACCCTTGTCTTGTTCCTGATCTTAGCAGGAATGCTTTCAGTTTCTCACCATTGAGAATAATGTTTGCTGTAGGCTTATCATATATAGCCTTTACTATATTGAAGTAGGTTCCTTCTAGGTCCATTTTTTGAAGAGTTTTAATCTTAAATGGATGCTGAATTTTGTTAAAGGCTTTTTCTGCATCTATTGAGATTATTATACGGTGTTTATCTTTCAATTTGTTAATATGTTGTATAACATTGTTTTGTATATATTGAAGAATCCTTGCATTCCTAGAATAAACCCATTTTGATCATGGTGTATAAGCTTCTTGTTCTGTTTCTGAATTACGTTTTGTTTGTATCTATGTTCATCAGTGATATTGGCCTATAGTTTTCTTTTGTGTGTGTTGTCTTTGTTTGGTTTTGGTATCAGGGTGTTGGTGGCCTCATAGAGTGAGTTGGGAAGTGTTTTTTCCTCTGTGATTTTTTGAAAGAGTTTTAGAAGGATAGGCATTAGCTCCTCTCTAAATGTTTGATAGAATTCTCCTTTGAAGCCATTTGCTCCAGGGCTTTTGTTTTTTGGGAGCTATTTGATCACAGCTTCAATTTCAGTGCTTGTAATTGGGTTATTCATGATTTCTATTTCTTCTTTGTTCAGTCCTGGAAGATTGAACTTTGCTAAGAATCTGTCCATTTCTTCCAGGTTACTCATTTTTGCCATATAGTTGTTCATAATATTCTCTTAAAATCCTTTGTATTTCTACATTGTGTGTTGTAACCTCTCCTTTTTCATTTCTAATTTTGTTGATTTTATTCTTCTCTCTTTTGTTCTTGAGTCTGGCTAAACGTTTGTCAATTTTATCTTCTCAAAGAATCAGCTTTTAGATTTAGTAATCTTTATTATAGTTTCTTTCATTTCTTTTTCATTTATTTCTGTTCTGATCATTAGGATTTATTTCCTTTTATGAATTTTAGTGTTTTTTGTTCTTCTTTTCCCATTTGTTTTAGGTGTAAAGTTAGGTTGTCTATTTGATGTTTTTCTTGTTTCTTTAGGTAGGATTGTATTGCTATAAACTTCCCTCTTAGAACTACTTTTGCTGTATCCATAGGTTTTGAGTTGCCATGTTTTCATTGTCAATTGTTTCTAGAAATTTTTTATTTCCCTTTTGATTCTTCAGTAACCTGTTGGTTAATTAAAAATGTGTTGTTTAATCTCCATATGTTAGTGGTTCTTACAGCTTTTTTTTTTCCCCCTTGTAATTGACATCTAGTCTCATAGTGTTGTGGTCAGAGAAGAAGCTTGATAGGATTCCAATTTTATTAA
Organism: Neotragus moschatus; assembly: GCA_006410615.1. Taxonomy (NCBI): domain Eukaryota; kingdom Metazoa; phylum Chordata; class Mammalia; order Artiodactyla; family Bovidae; genus Neotragus; species Neotragus moschatus. The sequence continues at coordinate 233,160 of SJYA01000615.1, read as the reverse complement.
ATTCATTGAGGTCTGATTTGTGACTCAAAATGTGGTCTATCCTGGAGAATGTTCCTTGTGCAGTTGAGAATAAGATGTATTCTGCAATTTGATGGAATGTCCTGAAGATATCAATGAGATCCATCTTATCTAATGTATCATTTAAGATGTGTTTCCTTAATTTTCTGTTTTGATGATTGGTGTGAGTGGGATGTTAATGTCTCCTGCTATTATTGTGTTACTGTCAATTTCTTCTTTTATATCTGTTAGTGTTTGTCTTGTGTATTGAGGTGCTCCTATGTTGGGTGCATAGATATTTACAATTGTTATGTCTTCCTCTTGGACTGATCCCTTGATCATTATGTAGTGTCCTTTCTTATCTCTTGAAAACTCCTTTATTTTAAGGTCTATTTTGTCTGATATGCGGGTTTCTGCTCCAGCTTTCTTTTGCTTCTCATTTGCATGGAATATAGTTTTTCATCCTTTAACTTTCAGTCTATATTTGTCTTTAGGTATGAAGTGGGTTTTTTTGTAGACAGCATATATATGAGTCTTGTTTTTTTCTTTTTTTATCTATTGATCCTGTCTGTGTCTTGATTGGAGCACTTAATTGATTTACATTTATATATATGTTCTTATTGCCATTTTCTTAATTGTTTGGGGTTGATTTTGTAGACCCTTATACTTCTCTTGTATTTTTTTGACTATATAAGTCCCTTTAACATTTGTTATAAAGCTGGTTTGGAGGTACTGAATTCTCTTAACTCTTGCTTGTCTAAAAAGCTTTTTTATTTCTCCATCAATTTTGAATGAGATCCTTGCTAGATACAGTAATCTTGGTTGTAGATTTTTCCCTCTCACAACTTTAAATATATCCTGCCATTCTCTTCTGGCCTGCAGACTTTCTGTTGAAAGATTAGCTGTTAAGCATATGGGGTTTCCCTTGTATGTTACTTGTTGCTTCTCCCTTGCTGCTTTTAATGTTCTTTGTGTTTATTCTTTGTTAGCTTGATTATATGTGTCTTGGCCTATTTCTCTTTGGATTTATCCTTTATGGGACTCTTTGTGACTCTTGGACTTGATTGACTATTTCCTTTTCTATGTTGGGGAAATTTTCGCTATAATCTCTTCAAAAATTTTCTCATACTCTTTCTTTTTCTCTTCATTTGATATTGTCCCAGAATTCTCTGGGCCTGTCCTCAGTTATTTTCACTCTCTTTTCTTTATCCTGCTCTTCAGAAGTTATTTCCACCATTCTATCTTCCAGCTCACTGATTCACTTTCTGCTTCAGATATTCTGCTATTGATTCCTTCTAGAGTTACTTTTAATTTCAGTAATTGTGTTGTTTTTCTCTGTATGTTTATTCTTTAATTCTTTTAGGTCTTTGTTAATTGATTCTTGCATTTTCTCCATTTTGTTTTCAAGGGTTTGATCATCTCTCCTATCATTATTCTGAATTCTTTTTCAGGTAGTTTGCCTATTTCCTATTCATTTATTTGGACTTTCTGTGTTTCTAGTTTGTTCCTTCATTTGTGTGGCATTTCTCTGCCTTTTCATTATTATTATTTTTTAAACTTATTGTGTTAAAGGTCCAGTTTTCCCAGCCTTCAAGGTTGAATTATTCCTTCCTTTAGGTTTCTGCCCTCCTAAGGTTAGTCCAGTGGTTTGCGTAAGCTTTGTATAGGGTGAGATTTATGCTGAGATTTTGTTTGTTTGTTTTTCTTCTGATGGGCATGGCTGAGTGAGGTGGTAATCCTGTCTGCTGATGATTTGGCTTGTATTTTTGTTTTGTTTGTTGTTTAGATGAGGCATTCTGCATGGTGTGCTACTGGTGGTTGGGTATTGCTGGATCTCGTATTCAAATGGTTTCCTTTGTGTGAGTTCTCACTGTTTGATACCTCTCTGGTACCCTAGGGTCTTGGAGTCAGTTTTGTTCTCAGGTCGCCCACTCCAAAGGCTCCAGGCTTGATCTCTGGTCAGGAATGATGATTCCACAAGTGGTTTCAGTTCAGTTCAGTTGATGAGTCATGTCCGACTCTTTGTGACCCCATGGACTGTACCATGCCAGGATTCCTTGTCCATCACTAACTCCCGAAGTTTACTCAAACTCATGTCCATTGAATCAGTGATACCATCTAACCATATCATCCTCTGTCATCCCCTTCTCCTGCCTTCAATCTTTCCCAGCATTAGGGTCTTTTCCAATGAGTCAGTTCTTTGCATCAAGTAGGCAAAGAATTGGAGTTCCAGCTTCAGCATCAATCTTTCCAATGAATTTTCAGGACTGATTTTCTTTAGGGTGGACTGATAGAATCTCCTTGCAGTCCAAGAGACTTTCAATAGTCTTCTCCAACACCACAGTTCAAAAGCATCAATTCTTTAGTACTCAGCTTTCTTTATAGTCCAACTCTCACATCCATACATGACTACTGGAAAAACCATAGCTTTAATTAGATGGCTTGCTATTGCATTAAGTGAGAATAAAACTAATATCCAAAAGCAAGAAACCAAAGATGAACCCCAGACAAATGGCAGTTACAAAATCAGGCAAATAATAATTAGAATAATGGCATATATACATATACACCCATGAGCAAAGTCAAAACAGTCCAACGAAAATAAAGTACAATATATTGACCCAGTGAACAAAGGAAATTAAAAATCACGTTTACTAGTTCGGAGCAAAACTAACTAATGTACAAAGTGGAAAACAAAACTAAAGCAAGGTGCCAGGTGGCAAAAAAAAGCAAGGAAAGCAAAACTAACAAATACATGGAGATGAAAAGAAAGAAAGACTAGATATGCAAAGTTAGAGGTAGGTGAAGCAGATTTATATACACTAAAGATTAATTGCAAGGGGAAAAGAACAGTAGGAAAGGCAAACAAAGAAATAAATGTAGAAAAAATATAATAGGTTAAAAAATTTAAAGTTAAAATTATAAAAAAGAGGAAAGGAAAAAAGGGAAAAAGAAAGACAAAAGGGGAAAAAAAAGGAAAACTCTATAGAACTGCAAAAACCCAACATAGAGGCAGAGATTTATAACAACAATAAAAAGTGTGACTGAATATATAAATATGTGTATACACCCATAAGTAAGATCAAGAGTCCAACAAAAATAGAGTATGGTAGATTGACCTAGCAAAATAAAGAAACCAAAAATTATATCTACCAGAACAAAACTTACTAATTCACAAACTGGAAAACAAAACTAAAGCAAGGTGCCAGCTGTGAAATGAAGCAATGAAAATAAAACTAACAAGTACATTGAGAAGAAAGGAAAGGAAAGAAAGAATAGATATGCAAAGTTAAATAGAGGTAGATGAAGAAGATTTATATACATTAAAGATTAACTGCAAGGGAAAAAGAACAGTAGGGAAAGCAAACAAAGGAATAAATGAAGAAAAAATAATAGGTTTTAAAGAATTAAAGAAAGAGAAAAGGAAAAAAAAAAAGAAAAGGAAACTGCCACAGAATTGCAAAAGCCCAACGTAGAGGCAGGGGTTTATAACAACAACAAAAAATTGTGATTGAGGAAAAAAAAAAAAGCTCAAAAGCTTAAGTAGATTTCATAGTGCCAATAAAATAAACAACTACACCAGAGGCAGGGAAAAGGGAAAAAAATCCAAAAGAATCTAAAGAACAAGCCAAAACATAAGTGTAATAAATGTTTTTCTTGAGTCACTGCTGCCAGAGTCCTTTTCCTTGTTGGGAGTCACAGTCCATCTCACCTCCCTAGGATGCCCTCCAACACTTTGCTGATCTCTGGACCTATTATGGGGGTAGCTCAAATTCTAATCTGGTCCTACTCCTCTGTGTTCTTGCTCCAATGTTCACAGGTATCAGAACTAGAGAGTTTTCTTTTGTGGTAGCTCTCAATGACCTTTTATATATTCCATAGTCACAGAGTTTGCCTAGTTGATCATGTGGACTTAATTTGCAGATTGTACTGCTGGTGGGAAGTTTTGGGGTCTTCTTTTTTAGTCACACTGCCCCTGGGTTTCAATTGTGGTTTTATTTCTACCTCTGCATGTGGGTCATCCACTGGGGTTTGCTCCTGAGGCTTCCCTGGAGGACATGGGTTTGCCCCTGTGAGGGCCAGGTGTGGAGGTAGTGTAGCTATTTGGGTCTCAGGGGTTCTGGCAGCACCAGGTACTCAGGGGAGTTAGCCACTAGGGCAACAGGAAATATAGTGCCTTAGAAGGGTATGACAAGCAGTATTGGCCAATACACTCCAGTATTCTTGCCTGTAGAACCCCGTCCCTGACAGAGCAGCCTGGAAGACCACAGTCTACAGGATTGCAGAGTCAGACACTACTGAAGCGACCCTGAATGCATGGACACAATAATTTTTGTCTGTGGCAGCTCTGCTCCAGTGAGAGTTGAGTGTGAAAGTGGCACAGCTGCTTAGCTTGCAGGGACCCTGGCAGTGCCAAGTATGCAGGGACACAGACTGCCTCCACCACAGGAATTTTGGCCTTATCAGAATTATTTTCTAGCCTCTTGTAGCTGGCGATCAAAAGGCCTCTTTGGCCAGTCTTTCTCTGTAGGTCCACCAGGTCAGGCACTTAGAGGGTGCCCTTGCCTAGGGGGTCCTTCTCTGTCGTTCAGCATGTCAGGCACATAAAGGGGGCCCCCTTAGGTGGGATCCTACTCTGTAGATCGGCACTTAAAGGAGCACCTTGGGTGGAACCTACTCTGTAGTTCAGTGGTCAGGTATTTGATGGGCCAGCCTCTCTATTGTTCAGGTGCCAATGCTGGCACGTGTGGGGAGAGAGACGCTATGTTGATGGCTCCACCCCCTACATGTGACTCAACAGTATCACCTTGAATCCATGGTTGCCCGGCTTTCCTCCACAAGCATTTCCCACCACAATCTCCTCCCTTGCATCCCCTCAATCCGTCCTTCCACTGTCAACAGCAGCCCTTGCCCTGGGATTGTTCCACAATCCCTAAACTCCAGCTCCCAGCTGCTGCACCTTCCAGGGGATCTACATCCCTGTTCAAGGTATGTATGGTTGAGGCAAGGACTGTCTGATTCTCATTCCATTTAGGCTGTCACAGATTGGCTGTTTCACTCTCAGCCTTAAATGTTTCTCCTCTGACTCAGACAATTGCCCTGATGGGGGACTGGACCCCTGCTTCAGTTCCCCCACCCACCAAAGACAGGTCCAATCCTACTGACAGTCCTGTTTCTCCCCCTTGTCCCTCTGTCCTAATGAATTTTGCATGGTTCCATATATCCTTTTCCACTGGTCAGGTACTCCTGTCCACTCTCAGCTGGTGTTCTCTGTGCACTTCTGTCTGCAGATATATTTCTGATGTACCCATGGAGAGAAATGTACTCCACATCCACCTACTCCTCCACTGTCAGGAAACATTTAACAGGAAGCTTCCTGTGTACTGTTTTGGATCTGTCAGGAATTCTCTGTTCCTTACTAATTCCTGAATATTCAGGAATTAAGAGGAGAGGCAAGCCTCTACTGTGGGCTGAGGAATCCAAGCATTTCCTTTGTTAGTTTTTCTATATGGTGATAAGTATCCTCTTCCTTTTTATGAACCATATGGTAATATCTCTGCTGAAAATAGCTATCTTGTAAGACAGTATAAATACCTACACAATGTTGACTAAAACACCTTTGCTCCATCAGAGCTTTGGTCCCCGTGTCTTGCTTTCTCTCTCTCTCTCTCTCTCTCTCAGGCTATTTCTTTGGAGAGCAGAGCCTCTCTGAGTTCACTTTCCTGCTCGGGCTTCTAAGACCCTTTCGAGAAGGCTCTCTGTGCCTTCACCCCATCAAGAGGGCGCCTGAGGCCTCTGTGAACAGAGCAAGCCCTATGCAGGGGCTTTATTGGCTTTCTGCGTAAACCAAGGAATATCAGCCTCTTTCTCTCTCCTTTACTTTCTCATCGGTCAACTCCGGACCACCAGGCTCTGGTCCATTAAAAGACCTCAGCCTTCCATCTTGTCTTCCCCTCTATATTTCTGATTTTTAAATGATGGTGCACAGTTATTTTTAACTTTCTCAATTGATTTTCTTACATTGAAATAGAATAGAAACTGGGAGCATTGAATCAAAAAATAAAATAAATTGTAACTATTACAAATTCACTTTCCTTAATAAAGAAAATGTTCTTAGAAAGCTCTATTCTTTCTTTTAAAACAATTTTTAACACTGTTCTCATTAAATAAACCTATTGATCAGAGGATTCTTCAGCTCTATGCAATTTGCAAACATTCTACTTTCATCCTAAAGAGCCAATTCCTTCAGTCATAAACAAAAGTCTGTGTCTTGCAATCAATATCAATCTAATTCAAGTAAGATACTTCTTTATGAACATGCTCATTTGAAATGTCATTATAGCACAAAATGAGACGATGGTAATGAACATTATTCCACCATTATTTAAAGCAAATTAAAATTTTCACATGTTTAAATAATCACAATTAAATTATAATTATAAAATATCTGTATTTTATATAGGAATCACGAGAAAGCCTTAAAATGTTTTGACTTAGGTTTGTGGGTGAAATCATCATAAACAGGGGGAAAAATGCAAAACTTGGGTTAGTAGATAGTCATTCCTGAATCTTACATTACTTAAGAGACTCAAAATGTTCAATATATTATCAGATTTAAAAAGTGAGAGGAATAGGACTAAGGAGGGATTGGCAGTAAGGAGGGAATGAATAAAATATGGTGCCTGATGCCAAGAGAAGCTCATAGAGCCCACTATCTAGCGACAGAGAGGTAACAATCCAAGTTCACCTGACTCCTAGAAGGCTGTTCACCCCACTCCATTAAGTTGCCTCTTGATAGGCCCCAAACAGAGTTTTGGTGACATTTTAATACAGCCCTAACTTGTTTGCCCAATATTGGTCATAATTTAAGAAAGGCATCCTCAGTATAATCATCACATTCCCAGACTACAAGAAGGTGGAAAAGATAGTAACCACATTGAATTGAAATTAGAGTTAAAAATATCTTAAAAGGGATGACTAATAGATTAAATATAGTACAATTCTCTAGAGATAAATGGAGTTTTGATGAATAAGTATATATATATCGATTAATAATAGCTTGTTATTGTTTAGTGCCTAAGTCATGTCTGATTTTTTTCGACCCCATGAAATCTAGCCCGCCAGGCTCCTCTGTCCATGGGATTTTCCAAGCAAGAATACTTGAGTAGGTTGCCATTTCCTTCTCCAAGGGGTCTTCCTGACTCATAGATTGAACCTATGACTCCTGTATAGGCAGATGGATTCTTTACCACTGAGACACAGCTACATAAATGGACTAGAACTGAATTCAACACGTCAACAATGGAATGCAGCTTACTTCTCCTTTATCTATATAATTCCAATTGAGTAAAAGTTTTTATATTTGTATGATTATCTTCATATTCTTTAAGAATTAGAGACTGATATAATCTGGCAGTAGAATGTTTTGGGTTTGACTTCATGCCTTGAAAATAGTTTTCATCTTGGAATAGAGAATGAGGGGGAATGGAAAGTTCCTGAAGAACTGGAAGATTAAAAGGCAACTTTGAGCACCCAGCTGAGATTTGTGATTCTGATATCACAGTACTCATCAATGTCATTGAGGGCTCTTGTGTTGTGTAACCAGTAGTATTTGGCAGCCTGATTCTAGAAAGTGGGTCGACAGTTAGTTAAGTTTGATTAGGAGTGGAGAATTTTAAGCTGGTTAGGGTGAAAGAACAAAGGGGCAAGAGTATTAAGGATGTGGGCAAGAGAATTGCTGAAATAATGGGTGAAATCTGGATTGAATTTGATGGTAAAATGAGAAAAGCATATTAGAGTGACCCTATTGTAGAAGGGTCATCAGCAAACTCAGGTATATCCAGAGGATGAAGATGATGATAAATGTGACGGTGAGGATCAACAAAACATAAAACAAAGTTGTTCAAAAGACGAGTTGCTCAGTTGCCCAGTCGTGTCTGGCTCTTTGTGACCCTATGGACCGCATGCTTTACACCAGGCCTCCTAGGCCCTCACAGTCTCCCAAAGTTTGCCCAAGTTCATGTCCATTGCATTGGTGATGCCATCCAGCCATCTCATCCTCTGACTTAGTTCAAAAGACTAAGTCTATTTAAATAGAAGAGGAGGTATAGCCATTGTATTCAATACTAAAGTACTCTGACAACTTTTACAAGGAAAAGTGTTCACTTTTTTTTTTTTCCTGGCTTCAGTGAAAACTCCTGAGAGGTGTTTGATGAAGCTACAAATTAGATCTTGATTCACTATGTGTAAGAATTTGCTTTCTTGTAGAAGTGTCCACAAGTGGCATGGAAAGATGGTTTCATGTAAGTCTATCACCAGTGGTCCTCAGATAGATGTTCAATGATATTAATACAAATATAATGAAGGGATCTATTCTTCACACATAGATCTTAGCAAATAAATTTGAAGTCTGACTCAATTCCAAAATGCAATAAAATGTGTAAAATCTGGTATAAATCCTTCTAATTAAAAAATACTACTATATAAATCTCATTAATTAAAAAACTAGTTTAATATATTTATGCAAGCATACATATAAAATTCATCCGAATATGACAGCATTGTTTTCTCTACCTGTGTACATAAGCTTAGGCCCACTGAATAATAAGGCTTATCTCTTGTGCTAGATCTTCACTGTCCAACCTGGAACCACTTAAGCACATGTGTCTATTGAGCACTTGAAATGTGACCAGTCTAAACTGACATGTTTTCAGGTGGAAAGACACAGAAGGTAATATTACACACATATTGGGTTAAAAAGTATGATTATATGTATTATAATTGGTTTCACCTTTTTTTTTTTTTACTTTTTCTAATGTTACTAGAATATTACAAACTACGTGACTCAGAGAAAATTTCTATCAACAGTGGTGCTCATAATGAAGGAAAAATAGTGTTCAACAATGCAGTTCTTTTTACAGTAAAATTACTACATTACAGACATCATTTTTTGGCTTCCCCTATAGTGATTCTTTTTGTTCAGTGATTTGTTCCTACAATGTGCCAAACGTTGTTCTCAGCACCAGATAAAAAGTAATGATCAAGAAAGAAAAAAGAATTATTTTACTAGAATAGCTTATCTTCTAATGTATAGAGGAAAACAATAAATATATTAATAAATAAGTAAATTTTGTAATATGTCAGATTAGAATGATTGCTACAGGAGGAAAAAGGCACTAAATCAGGACTGGGATTGCTGATGGGAAAAAGCTAGCTAGATCATGCATTTGGAATTGGGAGGGCAACACTGAGAAGGTAACACAGGCAAAGAAGGGAGGAAGAGAACCATGTGCAAGTCAGGAGGAAGAGTGTGATGAGCAAAGGAAAGATCAAGTGCAAAATTTCTGATGCCCAGCTTAGGTGGAGTATCCAAATAACAGCAAAGTCTCATAGGCAGTGTGACTGAAGCATAGGGAAGAAAGGGGAAACTAGTAAAGGACAGGGTAGGGTAGAACACTGTAGACGTCTTCCACTTCCCTGCTCTGCTCTCGGTGCGAAAATATACAATTCAAGAGTTTTAGCAGAAAAGGAACTTACTTTTTGTTACATTGTAACATTTAAAGCAAAGTTTAAAAATGAACACCTCTGGGGGAGATGGTATATTGAGAAAGGGTAGAGGCTGGTGACTAGTTAGGAGGCAAGAAATGGTGGTGGCTTGGAACAAGGTGGTAATGGCGGAGATTATTACAATTGGTCGAGCTTCTAAGCCTATACAATTTGCTGACCGATTCTGTCTGAGAGAGGAGGAAAGGTGTGAGGATTCTTTTAGCAACCTTTCCCCTCCATTATATTGCTACATTAACATTAGAAAAATGAAAATTATACATATTTGGTAGAATTATTTTTATAATAAATATATCATTTTGCTATGAAATTCTGACTTTTCAGGGGCAAAATAAGGATTTGCTTTAAAAAAATATGCAGATTAAAACTTGTTTGTCAACAGTAGAATAAAAAATTTAAATTTTAAACAATGATGATTGATCCACTTTAGGTAGACTGATTTTTCTGTAGCAGTTTATCTGAAATATTAAAAATAACTGATATGTAAGTTGTTCAACAGAATAACTCTTACTGTGATTCAGTTACTAGTTATTGAAACATATATTACTTAACTCAAGTAGAGCTTAAAAACAAAAACAAAAACAACACAAAAAAACAGTGCAGTGTTTCCCTGATAGCTCAGAATCCACCTGCCAGTGCAGGAGACATGGGTTCAATCACTGATCTTGGAAGACTCCACATGCCGTGGGGCAACTAAGCCTGTGTGTCACAACTGAGGCTGTGCTCTAGTGCTTTTGAGCCACAACTGCTTAGCCCAACTGAAGACCATGCACCCTAGAGCCTATTCTCTGCAATAAGAAGCCACTGTAATGAGAAGCCAGCACACTGCAACTAGAGAAAAAACCCACACAGCAATGAAGACACAGCACAGCCAAAAGTAAATATAAAATAAAGTTTCAAAAAATATTTTAAAAAGTCATAAAGAGCTCAATATCAAGTCATTTTATATATTTACTCAGTTTCAGCCCTATTGACTTTTGAAGTAAAATAATTCTTTGTTGGGGGGCTGCTTTCCTCATCCAGATGTGACAACCAAATATTCCCTGACCATTAGAATCTCTTCCTAAACTTATAACAAATTAACCTTTTATTAACTAGACAACTAAAGCAGTAGCTGAATTTATAAAAGTGCATTGTACCAGGCATTCTTTTACGTGTGTTAAAGCCATAGTCACATTTATTCACCATAGCCATGTAATAAGGGGACTATTTTTATTCTTTTCTTCTAATGATAAGAAATTGCAGTTTAGACAGAGACTCACTTCCCCAAAGTCTCAAAGCAAGGGAATGGAGAAAATGAAATGATTTGGAAGTCTGGACCCTTCTCAAAATTTCTTCACGTGAGATTCTGCAAACCTAGATTTATTCATGAGTTTGTCTACATGGTTTTAAAGTATTCAGTGGGTGCAATTAAAATATCATAGATTGACAACATTGTTTAGGAGAAATAAAACAGTTTGGTCCAATAAGCCTCTCCATTTTTAACATTTTAATACGTTTGAATTCATATATGTTCAAACGTAATTTGTAAAATATACTGTTACCCAACCAAATTGCAACACTGTTGATATTCTTCAGTGGTTACATCTAACCAAAAATTACATAATAGCAACTTTATAAACAGTTCGGTTTATTAATTTTTTCCAGATGGAACATTTTAATGTGGTGCTTAAGCTGGATTTCATTAAAATGTGTTTCTTCAGCTGTGTGAAGGGCTGTAAAGGAGTGGAGGAATGAGCAGAGTGTGAGGAAACCATGACAAAGGAGTTAGAAAAAACATTTCAGGAACAAAGAGAACTAATTAACTCAAACATATGGTTCATCTCACACTGATAAGAGCTAATTGCCTTTTATGCACTTCAACTGTTTAAAGTACTACGATGTGGCTACTCATGTGAACATATATAGAAAAACTATTAGAAGCACTGAAATTCATAATGCATACTATAATTTACATAATAAAAATCCTTTCCTTCTAACATAAGATTCCAGTATATCAAATTTTCTTGTTAACTTGAAATATTTCTTTAATCCTCCTAAGGTAGATTAGTCCTTATTTTGTCTTAATAAAAATGCTATGATAAATATATACCAAAGATGAGTGGATTTCTTTTAGTGTTCCAGAAATATCAGCAGTTAAAAACATTACTATAACGTAGTAATTCTATAAAGTTTGACATAAAACACGCAAAAAAAAATAATGAATCTCTACTATTCCCTGGACATCTCTATAATGATATTATCCTGTATATTTTTGAAAATTCCTTTGTGAACCCTTTCTGTTAAATACATATTTTGGAGTATAAGATAGAAAGGACAGTTAATTGAATTTTGAATGAAAGCCACCCTCCTATATAATCTCTATTTAACACAAACTATTTCAAATCTGAAATAATTCTTTCAAATAAAAATTTCAGGTGCAGAAGTATTTACATTTTTTAACTAAAAAATCAAAAATTTTTTTTTTCCTTCTCAAATGAAATACTTCATTTTCTGTTTATATCTACTGGAGAGTGTCACTGCTGATAATTCTAAACACATATGTGTCTGGAGTCCCAGAAGTCCCAGGAGTGAATGAAGAAAATTTATTCTCTAAAAGGTGATTTTCTACCTTAAGTATCTGCTGGAGTCCCTCCAGTCCATAATCAAAAGTGTGACTCAAATCTCATCTACTAATCAGTGAAGACTTGAATATATATTAGAGTCCACTGGGGGCTTGTTCAACCACACAGTGCTGGGCCCCAATTCCAGAGTTCCTGACTTAGTAAGTCTCAAAAGAGACCTTAAAGTTGCATTTTTAGCAAGTCCAAGAACTACACTCTGGAAAATTCTGCATTTGAATAAACTTTCTCTGAAAAACTAAACACCAATCAGTGGCATATCCTAAGATATCTTAGCATTGACTAAATGTATTATACAAGTTTTAAACACTTAATGATACATTTTAAAATTACTCTACAATTTTATTTAATTTGTAAACTTAGTAGCTGTAAGAACAATCTTATTTCTTTTCTAGTTTCTAGAGCATCAGGTACTTTGTCTCTCATAAATACACCATTTAGTTAGTAAAGCATATCAACAGATGTGATAGACATGAGAAATGTATGAAAATTATTTTAATCTATTAGGTACTTATTTGTATACTATATTGTTTGGATGATTTATTCTTATGTTACATATTTATATTTTGAAAATAAATAACAAATAAAATTAAAAAGAAGTAATTTAGGAAAGTCATCTTGGAGTAAAAATCTCAGACCTTATTCTAATTCTGAGTCTACCAATAGTTGGATTTATGATTTGGGGCAAAAAATTTGCTTCAAAAAGTTCATAGGTCTGTTTATTCTTCTATAAACTGAGTGTATTGTATTAAGGGAGATCTAATCCTGGGAGTAGGTATTAAATTGTATGACAATAAGTTTTTTTTAAAAGACCCACTTTATTACCTTACAGATTGATGATAATTTTATGTTATCCAAGGCTGCAAGGAGATCCAACCAGTCCATTCTGAATGAGATCAGCCCTGGGATTTCTTTGGAGGGAATGATGCTGAAGCTGAAACTTCAGTACTTTGGCCACCTCAAGGGAAGAGTTGACTCATTGGAAAAGACTCTGATGCTGGGAGGGATTGGGGGCAGGAGGAGAAGGGGACGACAGAGGATGAGATGGCTGGATGGCATCACTGACTCGATGGACGCCAGTCTGAGTGAACTTCGGGAGTTGATGATGGACAGGGAGGCCTGGCGTGCTGTGATTCATGGGATCTCAAAGAGTGGGACACGACTGAGTGACTGAACTGAACTGAGAACACAAGAGAGTGAAGATTTCAAGCACTCTCTTGAACAAAAAGTCATTTGATACAATGTCATTTGAACAATATGGCAACTCAATACAAGAGATAGCATGGAAGAAAACAGGGATGTTATCCCTGAGGAAGAAGGCATGCATGTCTAAATGCCGAAACCAGTAGGTGAAAAGGTAAACACTCTTGATGCATGGTGCTATGTGCAATCTAATTATAACTAGAGTTCCATGTGGGCTTTCTATATGCTTGATATAGAATTTTTAAAAAGCTGTATCAAGCTCTTGACAGTAAAAATATCAAATACCTTTGGAGTAATTTATAGTTTAAAATAAACCTATCATGTAGAGAGCAAGAAGAAAATGTTTTATCTTAAATTAGATTTTAGTATAAACCTCAATGTGTACTTTGATCCATAGAATTAATGAATATACACCACTGCTTATCTGTTTTATTGATTTAATAAATAAGGATTCTAAATTGTACTTTGAAGAGCTATTTCTTTTCTCTCCTTTAACTAGTTTCATTTCAGTGTTTTTTTATTTCCCTTAATAACGTTAGTAACCACAGCATGTAATAAATCTTATAAATTAGTGTAAAAATGTATCAGCCCACACTTACTTTTCTTATGAGTCTGACTTGCCTGTTAAGTAGGCTGGAAGAAAAAAATAACGGTATCACATTTCTTTTAGACCAGTTCAGAATAATTTTTGTTTAACAGAGTAGGAGTAAGGTAGAACCTAAGCATATTTGTGGAAAATTCTTAAAGAGATGGAAATAACAGAGCACCTTGTCTCCTGAGAAACCTGTATATAGATCAAGAAGCAACAGCTAGAACTGGACATGGAACAATGGACTAGTTCTAAATCAGGAAAGGAGTACATCAAGGCTGTATATTGTCACCCTGCTTATTTAACTTACATGCAGAGTATATCATGCAAAATGCTAGGCTGGATGAAGTTCAAGCTAAAATCAAGATTGCCATGAGAAATATCAACAACCTCAGATATGCAGATGATACCGCTCTAATGGCAGAAAGGAAAGCGGAACTAGAGAACCTCTTGGTGAAAGTGAAAGAGGAGAGTTAAAAAGCTGGCTTAAAACTCAACATTCAAAAAACTAAGAACTTGGGATCTGGCCCAATCACTTCATGACAAATAGATGAAGGAAAATGGAAGCAGTGACAGACTTTATTTTCTTGGGCACCAAAATCACCGTGGGTGGTGACTGCAGCCCATGAAATTAAAATACACTTGCTCCTTGGAAGAAAAGCTATAACAAAAACCTAGACAGAATGTTAAAAAGCAAAGACATCACTTTGCTGATAAAGGTCAATATGTACACTCAAAGCTATGGTTTTTCCAGCAGTCATTTACAGATGTGAAAATTGGACCATAAGAAGGCTGAATACTGAAGAACTGAGGCTTTCAAACTATGGTGCTGGAGAAGATATTGAGTGTCCCTTGGATTGCTAGGAGATCAAACCAGTCAGTTCTAGAGGAAATCAACCCTGAATATTCACTGGAAAGATGGAAGCTGAAGCTCCAAATATTCTGGCCACCTGATGTGAAGAGCCAACTCATTGGAAAAGACCCTGATGCTGGGAAAGATTGAGGGCAAGAGGAGAAAGGAGTAACAGAGGATGAGATGGTTGGATGGCATCACTGACTCAATGGACATGAGTTTGAGCAAACTCCAGTAGGTAGTGAAAGACAGGGAAACCTGGTGTGCTGCAGTTCATTGGGTCACAAAGAGTTGGACATGACTTAGTGACTGAACAACAACAAGCCTGTCTGAGAATTAAGCTTTTTAATTGATGCTTCTAATCTCTCCAACCATAAATTCACTTTTCTTTGATCAACAATCATCAGAAAGAACAAAAGCAGCATTCACCAACACAAATGACCCCAAAAAAGCTCAGCCTCTCTCTGTTAAGCTCCTTTTTTTTTGTTCAGCACATTTTCTACATTCTCCAAGTAATGAGGAGGACCCAGTGTGTTAATTACAAGACCATAAGGAATGTACAAGTAAGATTTTCAATACTCCTTCACTGCTTTGATCAGGTTGGACTTGAGAACTCTTGGTATCTTTACTTTATCAAAGACAGTGGTGAGTGTTCCATAGAATAAAGCACGTGCAGAAGATTTTGCAAAGTAGATCAGTCCTGACTCTGCCCACAGAAATATGTCCAAATTTGGTGAAATATACTAATTTAAATATGCAAGATGTGCAGCAAACGCAACACAAAACAAGTGCAGTGAATGTTCTCTGTCTAGGCATATCATTTCCAAATTGCAACAGTTCAAAGATACTAGGAAAATACTGAACAAATCAGGAGAAAATGGCACATGATATAGAGGGGACAATATTTTAAATGATTGTGATCTTCACATCAGAAGCCATGGGAGGCAGAGGCAGTGGAATGACATCATTAAAGTAATGGAAAAACAAACAAATAGTTAGCAACCCAGATTTCCACATGTAGTTGGTAGTTGACAATCACCTTTGAGAAACTATGCAATTAGAGATAGTTTCAGATACAATGAAACTAAAAGACAATGTCATGTGAATATGTGAACTGCAAGAAATACTAAATGATATTCTTTAAGAACCCAAATAATGCAGTATTTTGAGATTTGGTTTTAGGTTAAATTACTGTGCTTTAAAAGTGTTTTTAATGTCTTGCTGCTGCTGCTGCTAAGTCGCTTCAGTCGTGTCTGACTCTGTGCGACCCCATAGATGGCAGCTCACCAGGCTTCCCTGTCCCTGGAATTCTCCAGGCAAGAACACTGGAGTCGGTTGCCATCTTGCATCGGCAGGTGGGTTCTTTACCACTAATACCACCTGGAAATCCTATAAAGCTAATAAATATATATAAAATAATCAAAATAACTATTTAAGGATATACAAGAAAGTAGTAAAGCAAAAATAGGATGGACAAAAAGAAAACAGTAAAATGGTACAGTAAAACAAAACAATATCAGTACTACATTAAATGTTAATGAACAAAGCACTCCCTATTATATATGATACAGATAATCATAAGAGGGCTTCCCTGTGGCTCAGTGGTAAAGAATCTGCCTGTAATGCAGGAGCCTCAAGAGATATGGGTTCAAAACCTGGGTCGGAAAGATCCCCTGGAGGAGGGGCAAGGAAACCCACTACAGTATTCTTGCTTGGAGAATCCCATGGACAGAGGAGCCTAGCCAGCTATAGTCTATAGGGTCACAAAGAGTTGGACAGACTGAAGTGATTTAACATGCATGAACTCATGAAATTAAAAAAACAAACACCAAAATATAAACTATTCAAAAAAGATTACCCAGAGAGATGATATGGGAAGGGTGGTGGGAGTGGGGTTCAGGGTTGGGAACTCATGTACACTTGTGGTGGATTCATGTCAATGTAGGGCAAAACCAATACAGTATGTAAAGTAAAAAAAAAAAAAAATTAAAAAAAGGAAAAAAACAAAAAAGATTCACTTTCAACATACATACAAAAGTGGAAAGTAGAGATGGGAAAAGATATGAAATTCCAAGAATATACATGATAGCATATATAATAAAATCAGAATAAAAGATTCTTCAAGACAAAAGTACTGCAAGAGATAAAATGGATTATTTCATGATGATAAAAGATTTTATTAATAAAATAAAGGACAAAGATCCATTCATTATATCAAGAGGTNATACAAAAGTGGAAAGTAGAGATGGGAAAAGATATGAAATTCCAAGAATATACATGATAGCATATATAATAAAATCAGAATAAAAGATTCTTCAAGACAAAAGTACTGCAAGAGATAAAATGGATTATTTCATGATGATAAAAGATTTTATTAATAAAATAAAGGACAAAGATCCATTCATTATATCAAGAGGTGCAGACAAAAAATTTGACAAAATTCAATGTTTATTCATAATATGCCAGGAAATTTGGAAAACTCAGCAGTGGCCAAAGGACTGGAAAAGATCAGTTTTCATTCCAATCCCAAAGAAAGNAGATGAAGTGGGATCAGAAGAGGAGAGAGCAAGCTAGCCAGTAACAATTTCTTTATGTGGACTCCACTCTGGACCGCTCAGTGATGTTCATGGAGTTATACAGAGAAGAGGAGAGGGAGGAAGGAGACAGAGGTGGCCAGGAGGGTAAAAGAGGGAAATGAAAAGGAGAAAGATCCAGCCAGTAAACAGTTCCCTACATGTTCTCCACCATCTGGAACACACAGAGATTCACAGAGTTGGGTAAAGAAGAGAAGCGGAAGGGAGGAGACAGAGGCAACCTGGTGGGGAAAAAGGAGAGTCCAGAGGAGGAGAGAGCAGTCAAGCCTGTAATCTCGCTCTCAAGTAAAAATGTGTACTGTAGATTAGGTTTTTAAAGGTATAAAATTGATAACAAATACCAAAAATCAAAGATTAAAAATCTAGAATAGAGGTTGCATTATCAAAAATACAATATTAAAGAAAAGAAAAAGAAGAAAGAAAAAAAAAGTCACAAGAATTCTTAAAAAACAACAACCACACACACACAAAATATATATATGGCGTTTGCTTTAAAAATAGGGTCTTTTTTTTTTTTAAAGTAATAGTAGGGTATAAAAATAAAAATTAAAGGAGAGATAGAGAACTTAAAAATTAAAAAATGTTAAAACTAAAGTAAAAAAGAGAAAGAAAAAAGAAAAAAAAAGAAGAAAAAAGCAAAACAAAAATAAAGGATGATCATAAAAATAGTAAAGGTATATCTGAGACTTTTTCTGATGTTGTGGGGAGTGTGGAGTCAGTTCATTTTCGGATAGTTCCTTGGTCTGGCTTATATTTCTCAAGATCTATACTTCCCAGGGGGTTCCCTCTGTTTTAGCTTCTTCTGTTTGCTGGTCTCTTCAGTGTCTATTTTTTGCCCTTACACAAAGGGGATGGTGGTGGTCACTTTTTTTTTTTTTTTTTTAGACTCACTTGTTTAGTTGCGCTGTGGGGAGGGAGGGATGCTGCAAACAAATAACACTGGCGTGTGCTCATAGTGTCTCAGTCACGCTGGGTCTGCCCCCGCTCATGCCTACTCATAGCGCACACCACTCAGGTTCTAGGTTGCTCCACCAGGAACTGTCTGAGGTCGGCCCTGGGCTGCATGCATCTCCCCATTCTAAGCCACTCAGGCTCCGGCACTCAGGTAGACCTCAGAGGTGCAGATTCGGCTGGGCTTGTGTTTTGTGCCCTTCCCAGGTCTGAGCAGCTCGGGTGTTTGGCAAGCACGTTCGCTGCGACTTATCACCTTTCGCATCACTGCTGCTCAGTTTTCTGGGTGTACAAGTGGTGCCCCAACTTAGACAGATGATGACTGTCCAGAACCCCCAGAAGTCTTAGTTAGCAAAGAAGCCTGTTTGCAGTTTGGTAGGTAAAGTCTCTCTGGGGCTGCGATTGCCCCCTTCCCGTCCTTCCGGCTCTGGAGGGGGATGGTCTGCAGCTGGCTAATTTCGTTCCATCCTTTGTTCTGTGCGCGGTCTTGGTGGTGTCTTATGTTAGAGCTTTTCACGTGGTAGCTATCCCACAGTCTGGTTTGCCTCCCAAGTTAGTGCGCTCTGATTACACTCGGGGTATTCCGGCCCAATTCTGAAAAAGCACTGCAGCCTGCACCTCCCTGCCTCGCCCCTACTTGCTAGTGGTGGATGCAGGCGTCTGTGCTGCTTCTCTGCTGGGGGAGTTACCGTTGGGCTTATAATCTGTTGGTTTTAGTTATTTATTTATTTTTCCTCCCTGTTATGTTGCCCTCTGTGCTTCCAAGGCTCACCACAGACTCAGCAGCGAGAGTGTTCCCTGGTGTTTGGAAACATTTCTCTTTTTAAGACTCCCTTCCTGGGACAGAGCTCCCTTCCTACCTCTTTTGCCTCTTTTTTCATATTTTATATTTTTTCCTACCTGTTTTTGAAGACATCTGCTTTTCTGGGTGTCTGATGTCTTCTGCCAGCATTCAGAAGTTGTTTTGTGAAGTTTACTCAGCGTTGAAATGTTCTTTTGATAAATTTGTGAGGGAGAAAGTGGCCTCCCCATCCCATTCCTCCACCATTTTAGGACCACCCCCCTGGGTATGTTTTAAAGATGAAAAACAACACCAAAGAAATTTGAAGCTGAATTGGTCACTGTTAGTAAAAATATTGGCATTAAGGGAATATATATTAACAGACAATAGAGATAATATACAAAGCAATAATTAAATTTCTATTTTTAAAATAGAGGTATGAAAAGCAAATATAAAGAAGTTAAATAAAATCCCAGTAATGTTTCTTTTGATTTAAAAATATCTGCATAAATTTATTATTAATCTTCCCTCTTAAAAATGCATTCTTCCCAGCCCTGCTTGTTGAGAATGCATAAAAGCAATGACAGAACAGAAGCAGTCATAGACTAGAACCAGTATGTAAGTATCTAAACATTCAGTTCAGCTCAGGTCAGTAGCTCAGTCATGTCCGACTCTTTGCCACCCCATGAATCGCAGCACACCAGGCCTCCCTGTCCATCACCAACTCCCGGAGTTTACTCAAACTCATGCCCATCGAGTCAGTGATACCATCCAGCCATCTCATCCTCGGTCGTCCCCTTCTCCTCCTGGCCCCAGTCCCTCCCAGCATCAGAGTCTTTTCCAATGAGTCAACTCTTCACATGAGATGGCCAAAGTATTAGAGTTTCAGCTTCAGCATCAGTCCTTCCAATGAATACCCAGGACTGATCTGCTTTACAAAGGACTGGTTGGATCTCCTTGCCGTCCAAGGGACTCTCAAGAGTCTTCTTCAACACCACACTTCAAAAGCATCGATTCTTCGGCTCTCAGCTCTCTTCACAATCCAGCTCTCACATCCATACATGACCACTGGAAAAACCATAGCCTTGACTAGACAGACCTTTGTTGGCAAAGTAATGTCTCTGCTTTTGAGTATGCTATCCAGGTTGGTCATAACTTTCCTTCCAAGGAGTAAGCATCTTTTAATTTCATGGCTGCAGTCACCAACTGCAGTGATTTTGGAGCCCCCCCAAAATAAAGTCTGATACCCTTTCCTCTGTTTCCCCATCTATTTCCCACGAAGTGATGGGACCGGATGCCATGATCTTCATTTTCTGAATGTTGAGCTTTAAGCCAACTTTTTCAGTCTCCATTTTCACTTTCATCAAGAGGCTTTTTTGGTTCCTCTTCACTGTCTGCCATAAGAGTGGTGTCATCTGCATATCTAAGGTGATTGTATTTCTCCCAGCAATCTTGATTCCAGCTTGTGCTTCTTCCAGCCCAGAGTTTCTCATGATGTACTCTTCATAGAAGTTAAACAAGCAGGGTGACAATATACAGCCCTGATGTACTCCTTTTCCTATTTGGAACCAGTCTGTTGTTCCATGTGCAGTTCTAACTGTTGCTTCCTGATCTGCATATAGGTTTCTTAAGAGGCAGGTCAGGTGGTCTGGTATTCCCATCTCTCTCAGAATTTTCCATAGTTTATTGTGATCCACACAGTCAACTACCTTCTAAAAGATAAAAGACTCTTTTTGAAAAATTGTTTTCAGAACTGGGATAAAGAAATACAGAAGATAGCCATGAAGTATCTTGTTCTCTAAGGAAGCAAGAAATCTGCCAAAGACTACTGAGATCACTTCCAAAGGACTTAGAAGTCAACGTGAATAGGTTTTTCATGGCCAAAGATAAAACAGTTGGGGCAACCAAAAATAATAATTACAGTGAAGTGAAGCATAAAATACATAGAAATCCCATGAAGTAAAGAAAATCACTTATGAGTTACTTTTGCCTGGAATCTCCTCAGAGACTACTAGGGTAGTCACTAGGGTCTCTACCCTAATTGTCCTAGGATAATTATTAATATCACCCCATCTCAGAAGTGTTTCAGTTTAGAGGTTAAATTATATGGTAATGCTGCCTTTTTAGAGTGCTGATGTAATAATTCATTATTCTGCAAATTGGCAAATGTAAGAAAAGGAATTATACTACTTTATAATATAAACTGTTTCAGAGTAGCCAAATATTTGAAAAGGTTAATTTTATTTCATAGAAGCAATCCAACTAATAAAGCCAAAAGAATGATAGAAGATGAAAATAATTTTACAAGCACAAATTAAATATGGATGTAGATAACAATATTTACTAGATGCTATAAAAACCACAAGTAATGTTACTGGTGAACTTAGTAATGCACAGATTGGCTGACAACTAAAAACACTTGGGAAAACCAGACTGTATATACCTATGATGTAATGTTAAAGAAAGATAACAGTAACCCACAAATTTTTCTTGCCTAAATCAAACTTCCAGATTGAATTACAGGAAATTGAAAGAAGAGGAGGATGTTGAATAGTGTAGAGAGAAAGTGAAAGTGAAAGTGAAGTCACTCAGTCGTGTCTGACTCTTTGTGACCCCGTGGACTGTAGCTTACCAAGCTCCTCCGTCCATGGGATTCTCCAGGCAAGAATACTGGAGTGGGTTGCCATTTCCTTCTCCAGGGGATCCTCCCGACACAGGGATTCTCCAGGCAAGAATACTGGAGTGGGTTGCCATTTCCTTCTCCAGGGGATCTTCCCAACACAAGGACTGAATTCCAGTCTCCGGCATTGCGGGCAGATGCTTTAACCTCTGAACCACCAGGAAAGCCCAATGTAAAGAGAGAACAACAAGTCAAATACAGAGTGTGGAATATGGTACTGTCATGCAAGTGTATGCTCCTCAGATTTTGTCTTATCACAACAAAGATTTGCAGTGACTGTACAAAATGATTAACCAAATTTCTTAAAATAAATAAATGAATAAATAAATGGCTTGTCTTCATTGGTGAATTTTTCCAAACATTAAAGGAAGAAATCATACTAATTCTGTGCAAAATCTTCCAGAAAATAGAAGAGACAATATTTAGTCTGATACCCAAACCACACAAAGCCTACTGTTTCTGGTGGGGAGAGGAGAAGCCTTAATCATGGGAGTGAGGGCAACAAATAATTTTGCCCCTATGGCACTGAAGAAAGTGAAAGTGAAAGTCACTCAGTCGGGTGTGAGTCTCTGCAACCCCATTCACTATACATGGCACTGAAGAAAATCCATCAAAAGGGAAACAGAACAATAAAACCCATATCCTGGCAAAGGGGAGATGGTATAAACTGGGGACAGAACTGCAGCCTGAGGAGGAGCAGGAGCATTAAAGAGGCCACAGTGTCAAGTGTTTGACCTTGCATAGTTACTTAACTTTCCCTTTTTCCCCAAGGGTCAACATATAGGTTAATAATAACAGATCTGTTTCTCAATGATAGTACCTTTTCAAATTGAAATGTTGATAAGGAAAGCTATTCTTCGATTTCTTCTGACTAAAGTTTCCCATTTATGCATATCTGTTTAGTAACTTAATGATGGGGAAGTTTGCATATTTTCCAAATGAACTATTTCTTTTGCTAGTTACATTTAACTTTATCTTTTTAAAACACAAAATCAAGAG
The DNA here is from genome assembly GCA_006410615.1 of Neotragus moschatus. Classification (NCBI taxonomy): domain Eukaryota; kingdom Metazoa; phylum Chordata; class Mammalia; order Artiodactyla; family Bovidae; genus Neotragus; species Neotragus moschatus. Next base: position 210,328 of record SJYA01000615.1, on the reverse strand, counting down.
GATAGTTCATACAAGTCAAATTGCTTGAGTATTCTCTATTTTATTCATTTGTTGAGAATTCACCTGACATTGGTTTTAATCCATCAAGGACATAGCTCATTTGACATTTTTTTGTTAGTTTGGGGAATCACTTCAGATCATAGACAACTCCTCAAAATAGAAAAAAAAATACTATTGCACATAACTTTAAAATGTTCATCTCCTTACTTTATTCCTACTCTGGAATGAGCTTCTATCTCCTTTCTAACCATTTGGTAAGGAACCATTTGTGGGAAGGAGAACTAGAGGTTAAGAGTACAAAGGTCCTGTGGAAGGCCATCATCCAAATAATCAGTATAAAATGATGACACCTCTACTTCCTTTTCTTACTTCAACATTAATATATGACTTAGGAATAGGGAGAATTAAACATAAAAATCTTAAATAAAACTGAAATATCTTTTGTTCCCAGTACAGATCATAGCTTTTCTGAAAAGTTATTTTTTCTTAATTCAATTTGTGTGTGTTTAAGATCTTATTTACATAGATAAAACAACCACAGTGATAATTAAAATTTCCTCAGAAATTACTTAATCACTCAACTGTTAACATAAATTGAATCAATTTTAAACTAATGAACTGTAGAGATAGCAATAGAATTGAATGATATTACAGATGACTAAAATCTAGTCTAAACTAATTTACACTAAAAGCTTTACTTAATTAAAATGCAAGCTTTAAATAAATGTCATTTTTTTGCTTACAAGTCTCATTGAAAACAAGTAATGGTCTCTAAATATAGCGGAGAAAGACATTCTCTTATAGTTTCATGAAAAATAATATGAGTGGTTTGTTTATAAATGGTTGCTATCTTCAAAACTCTACATTTATGTTCTAACCTAAAAGTCATATTAATTTTAACTGCTTTGCAATCAATTTGTATCCACAAAATTATGTTCTTAGATTATACTCTGACTATATGATGTTACTTTTGCCTCATTATCCAAGTCTTTGGAGCTTCTAAGTAATCAATCATACATTTGCCTTTTATTTGTTTCATGGTTAATTAGAGATAACAAATAGAAGTGTTTATCTTTCTTCATGTATATCTTTCTAAGGAATCCATTGTGAAGTACATGAAAAATTATACCTATCTTAATTTTGAGATTGTTAATATTCAGCTCAGAAAACTAAAACTCAAAATAGGAATTTTTAAATATTATACTTTAATATTGTATTTGGAGTGATTCAAGGATAATAATAGACAAATTACAATTTAGATTTTTTTCCTAAGTTGGTTGTAAAAATAATGAATCTTGTCAGTAGGATAAGAGTTACTATAAAAAAGTATTCATGTTTTATCACATTTATTCAGAAATACTTGACAAAAAAGAAGACACAAAATTTTTCTTTGTCATTCATTACATTTTAGATTCTATGTTCATTAGTCCTATTAATATTATTTTATCCTGTTGAAAGGGAAGATGCATTAATTTCAAAAAATGAAAAGTTGTTAAAAATTTTTATATTGTCCAGAGTGAAACCAACTTTAGCTAATAGATTTTTTATGATTCCTTATTCAATATTAAGAGCTTCCCTGGTGGCTCAGACAGTAAAGGATCTGTCTGCAGCAAAGGAAACCTGGATTGGATCACTGGGTTGGGAAGACTTCCTGGAGAAGATTCCCTGGAGAAAGGAATAGCTCTCCACTCCAGCATTTTTGCCTGGAGAATTCCATGGACAGAGGAGCCTGGTGGGCTATAGTCTATGGGATTGCAAAAGATTGGACACAACAGAGCGATTTACACACACACATACTTAATATTATTTTCTGTTACAAGTTAATTTTTTACAATACTGTTAATAGGGTTTAGTATGCCTTTGGGGAAAAGTGTTACCTAATGAATAAGGAAGCATAATGCTACATACATATCACTTAGCCTGTCACTTAGCGGATTGTGTGGTAATGGGTTATCTTCTCATTTATCTTCTTCCCTAGAGTCCCTAGATCTTCCTGAAGATAGAACAAAGGTCTTTTCTTAAATGTGCCTCCAAACCCTAGCATAATGCCCAAAACAAAAATGCTCTTGAGTCTAAATCAGAGTCTAATACTGAGTCTGTGCTAGTAGTAACACAGTAGGTTTTTCTGGTCCATACTCAAGTGTCACCTGACTGGAGTGTTACTTGACTATGCCATTTAAAACAGGAATTCTCCCCAAATGCATATACCACTCCCTCCTCTCTTTTATTAAAATTTTGTATTTAGCACTTATTACTGTATGACATTTTAGACATATAATTTTTGTTCTGTGTGTTCCCTGTATCATCAGTGAATAGTTGTAGAATTAATGAAGAGATGAACAAGGAAGCAGAGGAAATTCAAATAGCTCATGAAGCAATATCATGTGATAATTTTTGAAGTGACTTTTATGTTTCTGATGTTCTTTTTTTCTCCCCCTGTATCCTGATGTTTCTAATTTTGTAGCTCTACAACAACTTCTACCAAGAGAGTTCTGGTGTTATTTGTGAAAGGGACTAAAATTGAAAATAGTTATTATTTCCAATATAAGACCAAACAATTATCTCTATAAAAATTACTACAAGCTATTAAACTTTAAAAGAAAAAAGTCATCAATGTTTTACAAGTAACAAACACAAGCTAGTTTTGCTATACTCTAAACCAATACTGTCCAAGAGAACATTTTGCAGGGATGAAAATGTTTGGTATCTGTGCTGTCCTACATGGTAGAAGTTAGACACAAGTGGTTATTGAGAACTTGAAATATGGTGACAATATCTATCATCTTGGACAAGCACAGATTTATTATTCTCCTAATATATTATCAGAAATCTTAAAATAAATAAGGCAACAAGAGTAGTGAATTTTATAAACACATTAAGAGGTTATTTTTTACCAATAATGATATTTCTTTGTAAAATTATTATGGAAAAATAGTTTCAATCACTTAAGAATTATTATGAAGGGTTTTGCTTGTCTTCTATTATAAAAGCCAGAGTAAGATATATAACATTTTGTCACCCTGTTTATTTAACTTATAGGCAGAGTACATCATGAGAAACGCTGGGCTGGAGGAAGTACAAGCTGGAATCAACATTGCTGGGAGAAATTGCAATAACCTCAGATATGAAGGTGACACCACCCTTATGGCAGAAAGTGAAGAAGAACTAAAGAGCCTCTTGGTGAAAGTGAAAGAGGAGAGTGAAAAACCTGGCTTAAAGTTCAACATTCAGAAAACTAAATCATGGCATCTAATCCCATTACTTCATGGCAAATAGATGGGGAAACAGTGGAAACAGTGGTTGACTTTATTTTGGGGGGGGGGCTCCAAAATCACTGCAGATGGTGACTGCAGCCATGAAATTAAAAGATGCTTACTCCTTGGAAAGAATGTTATGTCCAACCTAGACAGCATATTCAAAAGCAGAGACAAGGCTTTGCCAACAAAGGTCCATCTAGTCAAAGCTATCGTTTTGCCAGTGGTCATGTATGGATGGGAGAGTTGGACTATAAAGAAAATGAGCACAGAAGAATTGCTGCTTTTGAACTGTGGTGTTGGATAAGGCTCTTGAGAGNATGTTATGTCCAACCTAGACAGCATATTCAAAAGCAGAGACAAGGCTTTGCCAACAAAGGTCCATCTAGTCAAAGCTATCGTTTTGCCAGTGGTCATGTATGGATGGGAGAGTTGGACTATAAAGAAAATGAGCACAGAAGAATTGCTGCTTTTGAACTGTGGTGTTGGATAAGGCTCTTGAGAGTCCCTTGGACTGCAAGGAGATCCAACTGGTCCATCCTAAAGGAGACCGGTCCTTAGTGTTTATTGGAAGGACTGATGCTGAAGCTGAAACTCCAATCCTTTGGCCACCCGATGTGAAGAGCTGACTCATTTGAAAAGACCCTGCTGCTGGGAAAGATTAAGAGCAGGAGGAGAATGCGATGACAGAGGATGAGATGGTTGGATGGCATCACTGACTCAATGAACATGAGTTTGGGTAGGCTCCAGGAGTTGATGATGGACAGGTAGGTCTGGTGTGTTGTGGTTCATGGGGTCACGAAGCACGACTGAGCAACGACTGGGACATGACGACTGAGCAACTGAACTGAACTGAACTGAGGGTATATGAAAACAGATACTATAAAAAATGATTTTAAATGCTAAAAAATGACCAATTTTTTTTAAAAATAAACAAAATTTGACTTGAAAGATTTTGTGGCCATAAAATTTATATAAAATAGAAATTAGGGACTTGCTTTGTGAATTGCACTGTTCTGAGTCTAGTTCATTCACTAAGCCAATTACAAAGGGATAGTATATTGTGATTAAAACTGAAAGACTTAGGTTTATTAAAATAGCTGGGCTCTTCTGGAAGAGCCAGTTAATAACAACAACAAAAAAATGTATTATAAAATTTACTAAGAAGAAATGAAACTCTCAAATTACAAAAGAAATGACAGTGTTTCTATAAAATTTCTGGAAACCAAATAAGCATTGTTAAACAAATATAAGACTCTAGTAAGGTGAAAAATAGAAAAATAGTATACAAAAATTGGTATCTCTTCTGTAGATATTGGACTGTAACAATCAGCAACTGGAAAGTGCAATGGAGAAAATCTCAATGAAAATAACAACAAACTTACAAAATACTACCAAATAGCTATAGCAAGAGATGCCAAATACTTATTGATGTTAAAAAGAAATGACTGGTAAGAAACATCATGCTCTAAAATGATGCTCAGTCTAAAAGAAGTTAATTGTCATTGTATTAAACTATAAAACTCATGTAAGTCCACTCAATATCCTAATGAGATATGTGTGTATTTATATGTATGTGCATGCATACATAAATATATATGTATATGTATAAATATGTATATATATGTGGTTTAAAATGGTTCTCAACTTGTTAAGTTTATGTGGAGAAGTAATTTTAAGGCTAGTCAACGATATTTTACAAAAGGAAATAATGAAGAGAAACTTACTCTAGCTTATAACAAAATGTAACATTACTTAGATGAGCAATGTGATATTCTATGAGCACAACCCCCTGTGAGGTACACAGTTTTATATATGAATTATGTACACAAAGTTTCTTTGTGAACTTATAGTATGTCCTCAGTTGTGTACACAAAGTTCCTTTGAAGACACATAGTATGTCCTACCTTTTTAATCTCCTGATGCTCAGGAAGTCATTCTGTTTTCTTAAATCTCCTAAACACCATTAAATTAACTGATCTGCTTAATTTCCTGACCCTCATTTAAACTACCAATTCAGTTCAGTTCAGTTGTTCAGTCGTGTCCGACTCTTTGTGAGCCCATGAATCCCAGCATTCCAGGCCTCTTTGTCCATCACCAACTCCCGGAGTTCACTCAGACTCATGTCCATCGAGTCAGTGATGCCNAGGATGCTTGGGGCTGGTGCACGGGGATGATCCAGAGAGATGATATGGGGTGGGAGGTGGGAGGGGGTTCAGGATTGGGAATCATGTACACCCATGGTGGATTCATGTCAATGTATGGCAAAACCAATACAGTAATGTAAAGTAAAATAAAAATTAAAATTAAAAAAAATTTTTAAAGACAACATACTGAAAAATAATAAAATACTTAAGTTACTCATATTCTAAAAAAAATAATTGGACAGAGTAATCCCTACTCATTCCCTTCTTAAAGGCAAGTGTTTGAGGGTGAAATCAATACACAATACTATATATTAAAATATATTTGTAAAGTGTTGAAATTAGCATTGATTATTTCCACTGATTGGCATTTCTCTTGAAGAATAATATGAACTTACTAAAATATAAAACAAATTTCCCATTGTTCTCAGCATTATCAATCTTTGACTATTTTTGTATATCACATGGCATAGAAGTCTTATCTTACAAATAAATTTCTTCTGGGAAAAACTGGGTTAAGATTAAGTATTTCAATAAAAATATTACACATTCATATAAAGAAACAAAAATAGTAATCCTTGTACCCTTGTCACCACTTTACCCCAATTCTGATGTAAAGAAAGACAATCTTTTAATTATTTCTCATTTCAGATTATTTATATATATATTCTCCAATTTCTTATATGGAATGTAAATGTTACTTTATTAACTCATCACCATGGAAACTGAGGATTTTTATCACTTAAACTATCTTTCACCTCTCACCATCTCCTCCCAATATTTTGGTAATTTTATAATTATTTATTTTACTGCTTAGCAGTACAACTTTTTATAATGTACTTACATAATTCTTTCATACTTTGTCAATTATTGTTAAGTTCCCATCTAGGTTAAATAGGGATACCTTATTCTTACATTCATAGTCACTTTTTCCTAATATCTTAGAAACATTGTTCTATAGTTTTCTATCCTCCATGGTTATTAATGAGAAATCTGATGCCAAGGAGAATATTATACAGTAGTAGTTATGAGTTTTTTTCCCCAGGAGCTTGCATTATTTTTTTCTGTGTGTTGTTGTTATTTCATTAATTTTATTTTATTAACTCAATAATCATTTCATAACTTTCTAGGAAACAAAAATTATGCTTGTCCATGCAATTAATTATCTAATATTTAGTTCTGACTTCTTTTAATCTTAAAATTAAGTACTATAATTTTTACACAAATCACTGTTTAATCTTACCTTCATATTTGGTATTCTATTTGATTGCCATTCTGTCTTGTATCTCATATTCTTCAGTTATCATTTCCTTTTATATTGAAGCACCTATTTTGAAGTTACTTTAGCAAAGTTCTAATGATGCTGCACTATTAAAGATTTTCTTGCTGAAAAATTGTCTTCATTCTTTTTATAAAGATAGTTTTGCTGTGGTACATCTTACTTCCTATATTTGTATATTTATATGTTTTTATAATTTCTGGGAAATTATCAGTTTCCTTATATATTGCCATTTCTTCATTTTCTCCCCAAAATGAGAGCTGGATAATACCTCAGGAGAAAGCATCCCTGAAACTAGGCTGATATCAGGAAAAACAAAGCTGTAAAATCAAGGAGAGAATTAGAGGAAAACAATAAATGGGAAAGACTAGAGATCTCTTCAAGAAAATTAGATATACCAAGGGAACCTTTCATACAAAGATGGGCAAAATGGACAGAAACAGAATGGACCTAACAGAAGCAGAAGATATTAAGAAGACATGGAAAGAATAAACAGAACTGTACAAAAAAGGTTTTAATGACCCAGATAACCATGATGGTGTGGTCACTCATCTAGAGCCAGACATCCTGGAGTGTGAAGTTATTTGGGCCTTAGGAAGCATCACAACGGATAAGTGGAGGTGATCGAATTTCAGCTGAGCTATTTCAAATCCTAAAAGATTATGCTGTTAAAGTGCTGCACTTAATATGCCAGCAAATTTGGAAATTTCCTGCCAACAGTGGCCACAGGACTGGAAAAGGTCAGTTTTCATTCTAATCCCAAAGCAATACAATGCCAAAGAATGTTCAAACTACCACACAGTTGGAGTCATCTCACATGCTAGCAAGGTAATGCTCAAAATCCTTCAAGCTAGGCTTCAACAATACGTGAAACGAGAATGTTCAGACTTTCAAGCTGGATTTAGAAAAGGCAGAGGAACCAGCGATCAAATTGCCAACATCCATTGGATCATAGAAATATCAAGAGAGTTCCAGAAAAGCATCTACTTCTGCTTCACTTGAACAACACGTTTTCTTCTTTGCTTCACTTTTTCTACTTTGACTATACTAAAGCCTTTGGCTATGTGGATTACAACAATGGAAAATTATTCAAGAGATGGGAATACCAGACCACCTTACCTGCCTCCTGAGAAACCTGCATGCAGGTCAAGAAGAAACAGTTAGAACTGGATATGGAACAACAGACTGGTTCAAAATTGGGAAAGGAGTACATCAAGGCCATATATTGTCACCCTGTTTACTTAACTTCTATGTTAAGTACATCATGTATAATGCTGGGTTGGATCACAAGTGGAATCAAAAACTGGAATCAAGATTGCCAGGAGAAATATCAACAACCTCATTATACAGATGAGGCCATTTTATGGCAGAAAGCAAAGAGAGAAACTTCAGAGCCTCTCATTGAAGGTGAAAGAGGAGAGTGAAAAAGCTGGCTTATTACTCAGGATTAAAAACACATGCATTGAAAAGTCATGGCACCCAGTCCCATCACTTCATGGCAAATAGATGGGGAAAAAATAGAAACAGTGACAGATTTTATTTTCTTTGGCTCCAGAATCACTGCAGATGGTGACTGCAGCCATGAAATGAAAAGATGCTTGCTCCTTGTAGAAACCCTATGACAAACCTAGACAGAGTATTAAGCTATGGTTTTTTTCCAGTAGTGATGCATGGATATGAGAGTTGAACCATAGTGAAGGCTGAACACCAAAGAATTGATGTTTTTGAACTGTGGTGTTGGAGAAGACTCTTGAGAGTGCCTTGGACTTCAAGGAGATCAAGCCAGTCAATCCTAAAGGAAATCAATCCTGAATATTCATTGGAAAGACTGATGATGAAGCTGATGCTCCAATACTTTGGCCAACTGACGCAAAGAACCATCTCTTTTAGAAAAGACTGATGCTGGAAAAGACTGAGGGCAGGAGGAGAAGGTGACAACAGGATGAGATGGTTGAATGGTGTGCTGCAGTCCATGGGGTCATAAAGATTCAGACATGACTGAGTGACTGAGCAACAACAACACAAGCTAGGAAAATACAAGGTTAGTGAGCAGGGAATGCAAGAATTGGATAGGCAGTGCAGTATTTGTTCCCAGAGGAGGAGTTGGGGTCGAAGTTTGTTCAACAGAATGACACACATACATGCTCTGAGCAGATAAAGACCTTTCCAATACTTTGCATACAAGGATGATGGAAATTATTAGTGTTCCTTGTTCTCAAACTGCTTGTAAGAAAAAGGTTTCATAATTTTAGTAGTCACATTCCGTTCTTCTTGTCAATCTCATCATATTTATTTCTCAAAATTCTCCTTAGTGTGAATTAAATACCACTTAAATTTTATCCAGTTAATTAGAATGTCAAAGTAGCAAGATCAAAAGAGGGGCAGCATGTGAAATTAGAAGTTCACCTTGACTAAATCTTATAAGAAATTAGACTGTTTCGTAATTTCTTCTAGGCTTATATCATTCTACTTAGGTTTTCATGTCTTATTTCCTTTCCTTCTATATAGAATTCTGTGTCTTGACACTTTTTCCACTTTACTCTCTTGTAAGTATTACAAAAACCTGGATGATTACCCTTCTTAGAATGTTCACAGAAAGGAACTGACATAGAATTAGAAATGGACCAAAAAGAGGCAGAGAGTGGGGAGAGCAGTGTTTCCTATTGGAATGCACTTTGTGAAGTGAAAGTTGCTCAGTCGTGTCCGACTCCTTGCAAGGCTATGGACTATACAGTCCATGGAATTCTCCAGGGCAGAATATTGGAGTGAGTGGTCATTCCCTTCTCTAGAGACTCTTCTCAACCCAGGGATCGAACCCAGGTCTCCCATATTGCAGGTGGATTCTTTAACAGCTAAGCCACAAGGGAAGCCCCAAAATACAGGCTTGGGTAGCCTATCCCTTCTCCAGCAGATCTTCCTGACCCAGGAATCAAACTGGGGTCTTCTGCATTGCAGGCAAATTCTTTACCAACTGAGCTATGAGGGAAGCACTGGTAGTGAATCTTAAATAGTTAAAAGCCTATTTATTATTTTCTATCCAATGTTTCTTATTATTGGGTTCTTATTTTACTGGACTTAATTTAACACCAGTTCTTGGCATTGACCAGCTCATAGCAACTACATCAAACTAGGTTTCTGGTTCAGCAGTTTTATTTTCAGAGTTTTATGTTATTTCAAAATTCTCAGTATTTGATGCATTGGCTGAATCAATACATGATTTTTTTTGTACATAATCTTGAAGGTACTTAGTATCTCTCATTAAAATAAATTATTCATATGACATATTTATAATTTATAAAGTTGTTCAGCTTACTCATGAAAAATACTGTCAAAGAAAACTGTGCTAATTTTGTTGTAGAAATAAAGTTGTCTTAATTTTTTATTGACATATAATTGATTTATAATATTGTGCTAGTTTCAGTGTCCTTCATAGTGATTTAGCATTTTTGAAGATTATATTCCACTATAGATGATACAAAATAAAGGATATAATTCTCTGTACTAGGCAGAATTATTTGTCACTTATCTATTTCATATATAGTAGCTTGTATCTGAAAATCCTATGCCCTTAATTTATATATATAACAAATGGCTTTCCATACTGGCTGTATCATTTTGCTTTTCCATCAGCAGTTTATGAAAGTTGCAGTTGCTTTGCACTCCCATTCCGCATCAGCATTTGATTGTAAGAGAGATGAGAAATATATAAATACAAGCTTACACACACACACACACACACACACACACACACATATATATATATATATATATAGAGAGAGAGAGAGAGAGAGAGAGAGTAGGGGCCCACTCTACTCCAATACAACTTCATCTTAGCTAACCAAATCTGTGATGACCTTGTTTCCAAACAGGTGAGGTTCTGAGGTTGAGACTTCAACATATCTCTTTTCAGGGAACACAATTCAACATATAACAAATACAAATCCAGATAATTTCCTTCTAAAGCCGAACTAGAGTTTAACACTCTTAATTGTTACATTTCATTGCCTCTATCTTATTAAAGTATACCCTGAATCATTCCTTTCTACCATGCCTAAAATATTGTTAGTGAGTCAGGTTTTACCCCATTAACATTACATATGAGACAGGGTGTATGGATCATAATAAACTGTGGAAAATTCTAAAAGAGATGGGAATACCAGACCACCTGACCTGCCTCTTGAGAAATTTGTATGCAGGTCAGGAAGCAACAGTTAGAACTGGACATGGAACAACAGACTGGTTCCAAATAGGAAAAGGAATACGTCAAGGCTGTATATCTTCACCCTGCTTATTTAACTTATATGCAGAGTACATCATGAGAAGCGCTGAGCTGAAAGAAGCACAAGCTGGAATCAAGATTGCCGGGAGAAATATCAATAACCTCAGATGTGCAGATGACACCACCCTTATGGCAGAAAGTGAAGAGAAACTAAAAAGTCACTTGATGAAAGTNAGATTGCTGGAAGAAATATCAATAACCTCAGATACACATATGACACCATCCTTAAGGCAGAAAGTGAAGAGGAACTAAAGAGCTTCTTAATGAACGTGAAAGAGGAGAGTGAAAAAATTGGCTTAAAGCTCAACATTCAGAAAAATAAGATCATAGCATCTGGTCCCATCACTTCATGGGAAATAGATGGGGAAACAGTGGAAACAGTGGCTGACTTTATTTTGGGGGGCTCCAAAATCACTGCAGATGGTGATTGCAGCCATGAAATTAAAAGACGTTTACTCCGTGGAAAGAAAGTTATGACCAACCTAGATATCATATTAAAAAGCAGACATTACTTTGCCAGCAAAGCTTGAACTAGTCAAGGCTATGGTTTTTCCAGTGGTCATATATGGATGTGAGATTTGGACTGGAAGAAAGCTAAGCATCGAAGAATTGATGCTTTGAACTGTGGTGTTGGAGAAGACTCTTGAGAGTCCCTTGGACTGCAAGGAGATCCAACCAGTCCATCCTAAAGAAAATCAGTCCTGAATACTCATTGGAAGGACTGGTACTGAAACTGAAACCCCAATACTTTGGCCACCTCATGCATAGAACTGACTCATTGGAAATGACCCTTATGCTGGGAAANGAGAGTCCCTTGGACTGCAAGGAGATCCAACCAGTCCATCCTGAAGGAGATCAGCCGTGGTATTTCTTTGGAAGGAATGATGCTAAAGCTGAAACTCCAGTACTTTGGCCACCTCATGTGAAGAGTTGACTCATTGGAAAAGACTGATGCTGGGAGGGATTGGGGGCAGGAGGAGAAGGGGACGACAGAGGATGAGATGGCTGGATGGCATCACCAATTTGATGGACATGAGTTTGGGTAAACTCTGGGAGTTGGTGATGCACAAGGAGGCCTGACGTGCTGCAATTCATGGGGTTGCAAAGAGTCAGACATGACTGAGTGACTGAACTGAACTGAACACTTGGTGGGAATGCAACAGTCACCACGGAGAACAGTATGGAGGTTCCTTAAAAAAACTAAAAATAGAATTAACATATCACTATGCATTTCCTCTTCTGAGCATATCTTCAGAGAAAACTGTAATTTAAGAAGATACATGCACCCCAGTGTTCATACCAGCCCTGTTTACAATAGCCAAAACATAGAAGCAAGCTAAATGTTGATGGATATTTGAATGGATAAAGAAGATGTGGTACACACACAAACATAGGCATACACAATGGACAATTACTCAGCCATAAAAAGAATGAATAATGTCATTTGCATAATATGGATGGACTTAAGAGATTATCATACTAAATGGAGTAAGCCAGGCAAAGACAAATATCATATGATATCACTTACATGTAGAATATAATATATATATATATATATATATATATGTATATACACACACCACAAAGGAGCTTATCTACAAAACAGAAAGACTCACAAACATAGAAAACAAACTTATGGCTACCAAAGAGGAAAGGGGTGGGTAGAAATAAATTAGAAGGTTGGGATTAACCTCTCAACCAACAAGGACCTAATAATGTACAGCACTGGGATCTACACTCAATATTTTGTAATAACATTTGTAATAATCTATAAGGGGAAAGAATCTGAAAAATAATACACACACACACACACACACACATACATATATAGTTAAGGCTATGTTTTTTCAAGTAGTCATGTATGGATGTGCGAGTTGGACTATAAAGGAAGCTGAGCACCAAAGAATTGATGTTTTTGAATTGTGTGTTAGAGAAGACTCTTGAGAGTCCCTTGGACTGCAAGGAGATTCAAGAAGTCCATCCTAAAGGAGATCAGTCCAGGGTGTTCATTGGAAGGACTGATGTTGAAGCTGAAACGCCAATACTTTGTCTGCCTGATGCAAAGAGCTGACTCATTTGAAAAGGCCCTGATGCTGGGAAAGATTGAGGGCAGGAAGAGAAGGAGACGACAGAGGATGAGATGGTTGAATGGCATCACTGACTCAATGGACATGAGTGTGGGTAGGCTCTGGGAGTTGGAAATGGACAGGGAGGCCTGGCATGCTGCAGTTCATGGGGTCACAAAGAATCAGACACAACTGAGTCACTGAATTGAACTGAACTGATGAGACAATAGTGAAAATAACATTGTCCAAACACACAACTCTCTGATGATCTTATTTAATGAAAGAGTTAAATTAGCAGAAATTATTTATTCTCTCATAGCTCATACAACTAGGGACAAGTATCTTTTTGGCTCTCCATTGCTACATCCATGGAGTCCCAATCTCTGTTTTGAAAAATCCTCTATTTCTATCCATCTATAACAGTCTGCTGCTAAGTCACTTCAGTCGTGTTCGACTCTGTGCGACCCCATAAAAGGCAGCCCACCAGGCTCCCCCATCCCTGGGATTCTCCAGGCAAGAACACTGGAGTGGATTGTCGTTTCCTTCTTCACATGCATGAAAGTGAAAAGTGAAAGGGAAGTCGCTCAGTCGTCTCCGACTCTTCGCGACGCTATGGACTGCAGCCTACCAGGCTCCTCCATCCGTGGGATTTTCCAGACAAGAGTACTGGAGTGGGGTGCCACTGCCTTCTCCACTATAACAGTCTAACCATCCTAATTCCTGTCATTTACTATTGTCCACTTTAGCCAATTATTCACTTTTACTTACTGAATACACTAATATCAAGTCCATTTTCTTTCCTGTTTGCTCCAACTCCTACGCTCAATCTGGTTGGTTTCAAAATCCACATAGAAAATAAAAAATGTAGCTTTGACTTCATCACATCAATAGTGTTCAACTCTCGCTCATCTTCACTATCCACTCCATAGTAATGCCCTAAATTGTCACCCCAAAGTCCTGTATCACCCAAATCCCACTATCATCTATTCTTTTCCTATTTAGATATTTATGAATTAGTTGGTTGTGAATTTCCTCAAGAACACTAGTCTATAGGCTTCTCCTTTTTTTTCCCCTTCATCTTTTTGCCTCATCCTTAGTTTGTTTCATGCTGACTTATATTCCATAGCCTATCATTTTACTCATTCTCTTGGAAATATCCTAAATCCCTTTTCATTATGTTTTAAACACACATGTTCTAGCAAAACTCCAAACTTGAATAAAATCTAACTTTCTTCTGCATGATTTCACACGAATCACTGTAGATGACAGCAGAAGAGTCACAGATGGAGAAGAAGAAATGTATAGAGATTAGTAAGCTAGACTCTCAGTATCATGATTCTCCATGATTTACTATTTCTAAAGGACTTTTCTGTTTCTAAAGGATTAAATACACTAGCCCATTCTCTATAAATAATAAGTATTTTGAATCTTTATTAAATTATAGAAGTAAAATATACAGGGGTGAGCTCTCAGGTCAATTTTGTTTGAACGTTTGTAACAGATGAAAGTGCAATATCAGAGCACCAGTGACTTTGAAGGCACTGATTCATATATAAAAATTAAGTTTTGGTTCATCTGCTGTACTGAAAGAAGTAAAAACTCAGATTTAACTAATGTTAAGAGTCTTAAAGAAAACCTCCTTCACCTTAAGCTGGGATATAAGAGCTACAACCACAGGAAAATATAAAATCAGACTTAAACATAACCACTGCTCTAATCCTAGAAGACAGTAGGATAGTTTGAAGAAGAGAAAGGAAAGGAAAAATATTTTTAAAACCTCATGTCCACAGAACAATGGTATGATAACTTTTTCACTCTAGCTACGTACACTGAGATATTCAAGGAATTGCAATCCATGAACTTGTTTACTGTCATCTCCAACAGTTAGTTCCCCTCAGGCAAAAGGTGGAAGCAAATGCAATTCCTCTCTGCAAAAGCACATACTTAACTCTGGGCTCAAGGTACTCCCAAATTTCTAAGGTACCACTAGTCAAACCAGACAGTTTAAGAAAGAAAAATGCATAAGAAAAAAGCAGTAGATTCATAAACCAGAAGACTTACAAGAAGAAATGTTAGATGCATACAGATAAAGGAATTCTCAAATGCAGGTTTTAAAATAACCATGGTCAACTTACTTAAAGAAACAAATGACATTGTAAGGTGGTCTAGAAACCTTAAATGAAGAGGACAGGGGCAAGAAAGTAAACCTCACATCATACTGTGAAAACCAAAAGGCCTCTATTTTGAGCAATTGGAAGACAGACTGAATAGAAAATTCTAAGTCTGGAAGAGTTTCAAAGCTGACTGGCTTCTCAGTCATTACTCCTTTTATGTTATAGCCATGGCCTTATTAGAAGAGATATGGAACTCTGATAATTAGAATGAGAAAACTGGAGTGGATTTGTCAGGGAATCTTGAAACCCCATATTCCCCTAAACAGTCCAGGTCAGATGAAGTAGCCCACTTCTCTCCTTGCTGGAGGCAGACAGCACCTTACCCTCTGCCCCCAGTTGTACTTAATTTCACTGAGGAATACATAGAACAAATAAAAGTTAACTATGGTTATATATTAAAGAAGATGTTTTATATGTTGGCAAGAGGGAAGTAAGTACTTTAATAAATCACACCCAGAGTGCCAGAAATCTAGGGAGAGGTCTGTCATGTAAGCCAGAGAGCTTGATAGTGGATCTCTGAGGCTGCCAGAAATCCAGAATGCCAGAAAAGGTAACATGATGATCTTGTCTTTCTTTCAGTTTTTCCCTTTTCTACCTGTGTACCACCACCATATTGAATACTTTTTTTAGAAGGTCTAAATTCTTAGGGAATGAGTCATGTATATCCAAATTTATCTCACTTGAAAAGCCAACAGATTTGAGGCCCTCCTTTCCCTTCAGGACTATGTTTAATTATGTCCAAGAGAGAACAAAGAGTTCATTTTGTCTTCAGAAATTTGCTGGATAACAATTCTTTAAAAACTGATAGGGTGAATGTTTATTGCATAATAATATATGAGAAGACCACTAAAGAAAGGAAATGATGATGTTCATACTTTTAAAAGTATGTCAATTTTGTCTGAAATTAACNATGTGTAAGGCTTCCCCAGAGAGCCATTTTGCCTTTTTGCATTTCTTTTCCATGAAGGTGGTCTTGATCCCTGTCTCCTGTATAAAGTCACAAACCTCATTCCATAGTTCATCAGGCACTCTATCTATCAGATCTAGGCCCTTAAATCTATTTCTCACTTCCACTGTATAATCATAAGGAATTTGATTTAGGTCATACCTGAATGGTCTAGCAGTTTTCTCTTCTTTTTTCAAATTAAGTCTGAATTTGGTAATAAGGAGTTCATGATCTGAGGCACAGTCAGCTCCTGGTCTTGTTTTTGTTGAGTGTATAGAGCTTCTCCATCTTTGGCTGCAAAGAATATAATCAGTATGATTTTGGTGTTGCCCATCTGGTGATGTCCATGTGTAGAGTCTTCTCTTGTGTTGTTGGAAGAGGGTGTTTACTATGACCAGTGCATTTTCTTGGCAAAACTCTATTATCCTTTGCCCTGCTTCATTCTGCATTCCAAGGCCAAATTTACCTGTTACTCCAGGTGTTTCTTAACTTCTTACTTTTGCATTCCAGTCCCCTATAATGAAAAGGACATCTTTTTGGGGGTGTTAGTTCTAAAAGGTCTTTTAGATCTTCATAAAACCATTCAACTTCAGCTTCTTCAGCATTACTGGTTGGGGCATAGACTTGGAATACTGTGATAATGAATGGTTTGCCTTGGAAACGAACAGAGATCATTCTGTCGTTTTTGAGATTGCATCCAAGTATTGCATCCTGAACTCTTTTGATGACCATGATGGCTACTCCATTTCTTCTGAGGGATTCCTAGCTGCAGTAGTAGACATAATGGTCATCTGAGTTAAATTCACCCATTGCAGTCCATTTTAGTTCGCTGATTCCTAGAATGTTAATGTTCACTCTTGCCATCTCTGTTTGACCACTTACAATTTGCCTTGATTCATGGACCTTACATTCCAGGTTCCTATGCAATATTGCTCTTTACAGCATCGGACTTTGCTCCTATCACCAGTCACATCCACATCTGGGTATTGTTTTTGCTTTGGCTCCATCCCTTTATTCTTTCTTGAGTTATTTCTCCACTGATCTCCAGTAGCATATTAGGCACCTACTGACCTGGAGAGTTCCTCTTTCACTATCCTATCATTTTGCCTTTTCATACTGTTCATGGGGTTCTCAAGGCAAGAATACTGAAGTGGTTTGCCATTCCCTTCTCCAGTGGACCACATTCTGTCACATCTCTCTACCATGGCCCGTCCGTCTTGGGTTGCCCCGCGGACATGGCTTAGTTTCTTTGAGTTAGACAAGGGTGTGGTCCTAGTGTGATTAGATTGACTAGTTTTCTGTGAGTATGGTTTCAGTGTGTCTGCCCTCTGATGCCCTCTTGCAACACCTACCATCCTACTTGGGTTTCTCTTATCTTGGGCATGGGGTATCTCTTTACGGCTGCTCCAGCAAAGCGCAGCTGCTGCTCCTTACCTTGGATGAGGGATATCTCACCACCGACCTTCCTGATTTTCAACGTGGGATAGCTCCTCTAGGCCCTCCTGAGCCTGTGCAACCACTGCTCTTTGGACATGTCGTCGCTCCTCCCAGCTGCTGCCCTTGACCTCGGATGCAGGGTAGGTCCTCTTGGCTGTTTCTGCACTGTCACAGCCTGGCACTCTCGGCTGCTGCCCCTGACCTAGGACTTGTGTAACTCCTCTTGGCCGCTGCCCTTCCGGCGTGGGGTCTTCTCGGCTTCTGCCCCTGGCCTCGGGTGTGGGGTAGCTCCTCTTGGCCATGCTTAGTGTACTGGTCGCAGCCACATGGAAGTTAGGAGGCCCTTAAACTTAGGAACCAGAATGTAATCAATGAACTGAGATCTGTAGGGCAAATACCTTGTTTTAGTGACGACAAAACCACAGATAACCAGGAGATGTAAAAGTTTAATTGAACTCTTCCGAGCTAGATCTAATAAAAAATACTTTCATTTACTTAGAATATTTACATTATCAACATTTTGTTGCTGAGTATAATAATATTCTTCTATTTAGGTTTTCCTGCATATGTATCTGGTATTATTGTCCCCATTACCATACTTGTACCATAATTTGGCACTTTCATGTTTTGATCTCATGATAGACAAATGAGGTTGGTCAAGGGCTAAATGTTTTGTACTATGTGCTTGCTTATCCATCTTGAATATAAAACTTGGGAAATTCTTTCAAGCTTTTACAACATTAACACCTATATGAATTTCAAATAATGCCAGATTTAACTTATGTTTTCTTTCATTCAATGATTAACAATTTGGCAATTAGTTCTTTAATAATAAATTCTTTAATAATATTGCTTCATACATGTAAGAGATATTATAAATCATTTTAAAACTCAGTTTTAAAAAAAACTATCTAATTTTTTAGTGTTGCTTCTTTGACATTTTATTTTTCAACTACCCTTCATCATCATTTAGTTTGATTAAATTGTGTGTTTGAATACTACAGATATCTGTATTTTAAGTTTGAGGACTAGTGTAGGATTAAACCTATTATAGTACGGAGTCTGTTAAATAAAGCCATACCCTATTCAGAAAATGGTGGGGAAATTAAATCATAATTTATATATGTTTTCCTTATTTATATTCCTTTTTTCTAGCTTGTCTTATGTTACTAAATGTTCATATTTTGAAAGTTAAGTTTTTAAAAACTTCTAATGATAAGAGCTTTCCTGGTGGCTCAGTATCAAAGAATTCACCTGCCAATGGGATTGATTTCTGATCCAGAAAGATGGAAAACAATGTGGAGAAACTTAACCTCTGCACCACAACTGTTAAGCCTGCACTCTAGAGCCTGGGAGTCCTAACTACTGAGTCCACATGCCCTAGAGCCCATGCTCTGCAATGAGAGAAAGCTACTGCAATGAGAAGTCTGTGTACCACACTAGAGAGTAGCCCCACTCACCACAACTAGAGAAAAGCCCCCATAGCAACTAAGACCCAGCACAGCTAAAAACAAATAAAGTTACTAAAAAAAGAAATAGCTGACTAGGGGACCATGGCATTGTTGACACTGCCCCCCCGCCTCCACTTTTTTCTGATGATAAAATTCAAATGATTATGTTTAAATACTCAAGAGTTGGAAATACTTATGACCAAAGACATGCATATATATATATATATATATATATATTACTGTTGGGAATTATTCACAGGCTTGTGTAACAGGCCTCAGTATCATATTGCCTTAAAACATACCAATTCTAAAATATGTAATTAGATACTGATGAATTTAATTAAAGGTTTTAGTGGTCTTTCAATATCCTTGCCTTTTGAGTTATGTTGATGACTACCAGGTTTGAAACAGGTTAGTGTTTTTGGAGCTAAAACATGAGAATAAAGCAGTATTTGTTATACTTATATACTTCTATATGAATATAATATATTTCACTTATTTATANTCATATTGCCTTAAAACATACCAATTCTAAAATATGTAATTAGATACTGATGAATTTAATTAAAGGTTTTAGTGGTCTTTCAATATCCTTGCCTTTTGAGTTATGTTGATGACTACCAGGTTTGAAACAGGTTAGTGTTTTTGGAGCTAAAACATGAGAATAAAGCAGTATTTGTTATACTTATATACTTCTATATGAATATAATATATTTCACTTATTTATATTTATATATTTATTATATGGTGTGAGGAATTAAATAATATCCCAAAGGCAAATTTGGGAGTAAAAGGATCAAAAATAAAAGAGTTCAAATAAGCTGTCAGTAAAAGGGAACTAAAGAGAGGTAAAAATCAGAAGCAGGCTATGGAACTGAAGCTAGAGTAACATCATGGTGCAAGTAGAATTGCAAGGGAGGTTGAAAGCAGAGATAAATGGATTTCTAAGACTGTGGTACATATAATGTAGAGGCCATTATTCAGAGCAACTGTAATGTTGATTATCAATAGAGTTCTAGAGATGTTAAGGGTGCTAGATCGGGTCAAAGTTAATAATTTTTTTTTTCCTCAAATAAAAGAAGTGGTTTAATGCAAAATCTCAAAGTGAAAAATTTTGGTGTATCATTTTACAAAATTAATACAAATCCAGTTTTTTCTTTAAAAAAACGGTGGCTATTGTCTTGAAAATTGAAATAAGAGTAAATAATGAAACTGTTTAGTGTAGGGGCCTGTAACCCACACAATGGGGACCAACAGGCTGATAGACCTTAAGTATATTTCTGGTTCTGCCATTTGCTGACTTCTAACAATGGCACCAAACTGTCAGGACAATGCAAGAATTAAATACTATAATAAATGAATCATACTGGCTTATGAATAGTTGATTTTATGTGTCAACTTCACTGGGCCATGGTGCCCAGACAAGTGAAGTGAAGTCCCTCAGTCATGTCCGACTCTTTGCGACCCGTGGACTGTAGCCCACAAAGCTCCTCCATCCATGGGATTCTCCAGACAAGAATACTGGAGTGGGTTGCCATTTACTTCTCCAGGGGGTCTTCCCAACCCAGGGATCGAACCCAGGTCTCCCACATTGCAAATAGATGCTTTAACCTCTGCACCACCAGGGAAGCCCAACACATGTAGTCAAACATTATTCTGGATGTTTCTGTGAGGATGTCTCTGGATGAGATTAACCTTTAAAAGATCAGACTTTGAGTAAAACAGATTGTCCTTAAAATGTGGGCAATCAGCTTAAAGCCTGTATAGAACAAAAGAGTGTTTTCTCAGAGAATTTGTAAGAGGAAATTCTGCAGCAGACAACCTTCATAGTTAAAGTGCATCACTCCTTTCCTGGGTGTTCAGCCTGATAGCCATCAGACTTAAATTACAGCATGAATTCTTTCCTACATCTCCAGCTTACTGGCCCACCCTTTAGCTTTCGGATTTTCCATCCTCCATAACTGTATGAGCCAATTTCTTTAAATGAATGAATGAATGGATGGTTTTATGCACATGTATGCATGTGTTCCTACACACATGCCCACACATACAATACATCCTATTGGCTTTGCTTCCCTGGAGAACCTTGACTAATACAGATTTTATTTGGTTAAGCATTCTAAAAAGTAGTACTTTTAAACTGATATCAAATTTTAATATTAAAATACAAACTACTCTGTCACTATTTTTATATTTTAAATTATTTTCTACTATGAGTATGTTTTATTCTAATAAAAAGAATAAATAAGCTTTTACAAATTTATATTTACTGAGTCAGATTATTAACTCCACTTCAGTTAATTGCATGAGAATTAGATTCACAGTCAGATATAATGGCATTTATTTAATTTTGTGAAAATTATTTTTGAATAAATATAGGATTTCTATAAAAAGATCTTAAAATATTTGTACCTTAAAGAGATAGTAACTCTATCAGGATTCCAAACTCAGGCTTACAAAAGAGATGATGAGTCATGAATTAGTTCCTATTTTCACTGGGGCATTTGGAGAAGGATGGGATAGATAAATACAGCTGTAACATCAGCAATAGAAAAATATAAGAAATATGACAAAGGACATAAATCTGTTTTAGAGATATATAGATTGCCAGATCAGGAAGATATCTTCATTATTCCAATTCCTCATTTTACAATAAAGAAACCAAAATTGATAGTACTAGATTTATCCAAAGTGATACTGCCAGTTAGATCACAGTTTATGACTCAGGTTCCAGGGGCAATATAGCTAATACTAAAAATATCAGTTTGATAGGTCACATAGCAAATTGAGTAATGCCAAAATTTCCTTTCCATGAACTTTAATTGAATCTTAATAAAGTCTTTGAATTTTTACTTCACTGAGAAATGAATGGAATAAACATCACTTTCCTTTCTTGCAGTTGAAAGAGACACTATACAATTATAAGAATATTAAAAAAGTGATTTAATGAAATCATCCACTTCACTTTTCTGATATATTTTATACTGCTTGTTGATATTCAAGGAAACCATCTAAGTCTGTTCCATTCAATTATAATGCAAGTTCCTTAACAGCAGGGACCTTGGTGTCTGTTCACTGCTATATTTCTAGTTCTAGGAATAGCCAGGAACTTAATAGTCCTCAATAAATAATGGTTAAACAGATGCCTGAATTAATAGTCTTACTTTGAATTCCATGAAAAGACAATGGCAATGAGTAACATAAATCTTTATTTAGAGATGTGAAACTATCACTTGGAAAATAGTTTCATATTTTAAAACCATTAAAAATTATTTTCATCAATTTACAAGCTTAGTTGATCTTACACAAACCATTAATGAAGATCTAGAAAGGGGGGCTATTCTAGGTAAAGTAATATGGACAATAATTTTAATTCATGTAAAATTATTCTGCAAATAGAGTAGGGTGTGGAGGAAAAGTGACTGTAAGAAAGAATATGATATTTTGTGGAATTCTAAGAACTAGAATTGTAATAAGAATGGGTTTCACTCATTAGAACTTGAGAATAGATCTATGTCCAAGAAAACTTCATAGACTTTAGCAATGGGAATTATGACACCTTTTTTTTTTTTTAAACTTCTCCTCTATGAGAGTTGGACTGTGAAGAAAGCTGAGCACCGAAGAATTGATGCTTTTGAACTGTGGTGTTGGAGAAGACTCTTGAGAGTCCCTTGGACTACAAGGAGATCCAACCAGTCTATTCTGAAAGAAATCAGCCCTGAGATTTATTTGGAGGGAATGATGCTGAAGCTGAAACTCCAGTACTTTGGCCACCTCATGGGAAGAGTTGACTCATTGGAAAAGACTCTGATGCTGGGAGGAATTGCAGGTAGGAGGAGAAGGGGACGACAGAGGATGAGATGGTTGGATGGCATCACTGACTTGATGGACATGAGTCTGAGTGAACTCCAGTAGTTGGTGATGGACAGGGAGGCCTGGCATGCTGCGATTCATGGGGTCGCAAAGAATTGGACACGACTGAGAGATTGAACTAAACTGAACTGAACTGATGAATGTCTTTCATTTTTCTTCCTCATTATCAGATGGCTGACTATAATGTTCTTTTATTTATTCTCTCATAATTTATGTATGTAATGTCTTGAGTTATTGTGATGTCCTCCAAGCCATTCCTTGTTAGAAACTTTTAGTTACTAAACTACTAGCTAACTGTATTAACCAATTAGTATTTCTTGCTTCAAATTTCAGTGAGAATATATTTGTTTTACCTCCAAACTGAAGGTCATGGGTTGGATTTGAATTTTCTATTTTTAAGTGGTTTGCCCATACACAGTTGAAATTGCCATGGCCAGAATGAAGGGAGCAGAGTTACATCCCAAAACTAAAGTGCCTCTTGTTGAGGGTGAAGGAGGAGAGTGAAAGAGCCAGCTTAAAACTAAATACTAAAAAAATTAATATCATGACATCTAGTTCCATTATTTCATGGCAAATAGAGGGGGGAAAGGTGCAAGTATTCACAGAGTTCTTTTTGGGCTCTAAAATCACTGTGGATGGTGACTGCTGCCATGAAATCAGATAACTTTTGCTTCTTAGCAGGAAAACTATGACAAACCTAAACAGTGTGCTGAAATGCAGAGATATTACCCTGCCAACAAATGTTCATAAAGTCAAGGCTATGGTCTTCCCAGTGGTCAGGTACGGTTGTGAGAGCTGGATGTGAAGAAGGTGGTGTGTGGAAGAATTGATGCCTTCAGATTATGGTGCTGGAGACAACTCTTGAGTGTCCTTGGGAAATCAACCCTGAATGTTCATTGCAAGGACTGATGCTGAAGTTGAAACTCCAGTATATTGGTCATCTGATGCAAACAGCTGACACATTGGAAATGTCCCTGATGCTGGGAAATATTGAGGGCAGAAGGAAAAGAGCATGTCAGAGGATGAGATGGCTGGATTATATCACTGACTCAATGGACATGAACTAGGGCAAACTTTGGAAGATGATGAGGGACAGAGAGGCCTGGCGTGTTGCAGTTCATGACGCTGCAAAGAGTCAGACATGACTGGCTGGCTGAACAAAAACAAAGTATTTTGCCCATACATATTGAAATTGCTGTGGCCAGAATGAAGGAAAGAGACTTACATGACACACAAAATTTTCTGCCTCCTTGGATGGAAATTTGGCTAAGGTAGGTTCCATTAGGTAGGGATATAGAGAAGGAAGGCACAGTGACAGTTCTAGGAAAATATTTTTCCAGTTTTATGAATAAGAGAACCAAGGCTTAGTAAAGTTAAATATCTTGCCTTGGTCACACAACTTGCAAGTTTTTGAGGATTTAGAGAATTCCCCTTTCCATATCATCACACTATCCATTAACCCTCACACTTAATTCTACACTTGGGACAGGTTCTTTTCTCTCTATATATTCATACAACTAAATTCTATTTGTGGATAATTAAAAAATGTATATTTATGAGGAGAAGAGAAATATAAAAAGATAGAGGAATATGGTGAAAGGAAAAGTAAGAAAGGAGAAAAGAAGTGCAGCTGCAACTGTGAAAAAAAAAAATTACTCCGAACTTCATATGTGAGTCAATATTTCTAGTTAGAGCTCAGCCAGCTCTTTTAAGTGCCCGTATTTTATAATTCTTTCCATAATCGGTTCTGATTGTGTATTGCTGCAAGCCTACTATTTAATAGTTGATTGAATTCCTCAAAAAGTCTAGATTTCTAAATTTACCAAGCAAAGTTAATTACTTCTATATACCATTATGCGTGTACTTCTGAAATTCTACGAACTCAAAAATTCTATAAAAAGGAGCTATATACTGTAAGAAGGAACACAGTGCTATGCAATTACACATGCGCTATCTAGCCTGCCTGCTTGCTAAGTCATTTCAGTTGTGTCCAACTCTTTGCAACCACATGGACTGTAGCCTACCAGGACTCCTCTGTCCAAGGGATTCTCCAGGAAAGAATACTGGAGCCATTTCCTTCTCCAGAGCTGTCTAGAGATATTATCTAAAATTTTATGTATAAATACATAGAACAAATTTGCTGGCAATTTGCTTAGTAATGTATAACCATACACAGGAGAACAAAGAACAGGAGTTATATTAAAACTGATAAGTATTTAGTTGAAATATCAACAATGTGCACAGTTGACTAAGATGTTATATTCATGAATTTATATTTTTAAAAATATTTAGAGCAGTGCAATGGCTGATAAAATAATGGTTACCAAATTATCAAATCACTTTTTTCTAATTCATTATTGGTATCTTATCTTCAACCATTTTCTAATTATATGTGCATCAGATGCAAAACCATAGTGCTTTGTGTTTTTATTAAATGTTCTCAATGAATATTTCTTATTACCTTTATCTATTTTCTGTTTGAAAAAACAAGAAAGAGAAACAGAGAAGTTTCTCATCGAACTACTAAAAGATCAGGGCACAAAAAAAAATTAATAAAATCTTACCTTTGAGTTATTTGAACATGTCTTATTACCTATTACCAGTTTGAAATTATGAAAATAGTAGATGAAGTGATGGCATGGATGAGTTTTGAGCTCCAGTTAATTTTTTAAATGTACTGAACAGTATCTTTATCTTTGTGATTTAATTTAGCCTACTGAAATGAAAACCTGTGTTGGCTTACACAAGTGTGATCAACAAACTGAGTGAGCATGCTATACCTTCCATAGAAAGTTAAAATTCTCATATAGTTCATGTAAAAGGAAATCTATTCTACAAGATTTGTACCTTATATAGTACAGCCTTTTGGAAGAGAAAAATGCTACGTATTAAATGGTATCTAGCTTAATTTTTGATAAAGAAAGTTATCTTTATGCTTCTTCAGTGATTAAATGTAAAATTAAAAACAGAAAACTCCTTCCAACCGAAACAATAAGTAGTATCTGCTAAGCACTCTTCTGTCACCTCCTAAAAGCAATGTCATTGGCCCTATTTTCATTTCTAAAACCTCAAGACCAGAAAGAAAGGGAAGGCAAAATTCATTCTCAAAAAACAATCAGGTCATTTGAAATATAGTATAGTACAACTGCTATTCCTATGAAAATATTCATAGGAATTCATCAATTATTGTGACTATTTAAATGAAGAAGTGTTATGGACAATAAAGATGTTATTTTTTATGGGTTTTAATCCCTGATGGGAGTTTAAATTTCACTGATGCCACTTCATATAAAATTTCACTTGAATAATAATATCCTCCCTATGTCCTCTACTATGATTTTAAACTTTTTTAGAATTTGATTATTATAACCAACCCTGGGATTTTAAAGACCTGTTGTCAGTTATGGCATTTTAAGCATCACCTGCTGTTTATTGTTTTGTTTTTTTCTTTTGTGTCCAGTGCCTTTACAAGAATGTTGTATCATTTCAAAGTTCAGTAACAAACTACCAATTATAACATATAGATTTCAAAAATCAATGTGCCAAATACTTTCAACAAAAATTAATTAAGACAGAAGTAGCATTTACTCAAATAATTTCTCTACAGTATGAGATAAATTATTTAAATTATGCTTTAGTCATTGACAGAAAAGTTGGCATACTAGCTGCTAATAAATTAGGTAAAACAAAATCATGGAAAATCCGTGCAATACTACCAACAATTTATAGCAAACAATACCTATTTTACACAAACAAGTTAGTCAATATGTTATTCATCATGTATTGATGTACAACACAGAATATCTACCATTTTAACTACAGAAACATTTCAAGATGCTATTAGGTGTTAAAAGTTCCCTACAAACCTGGTAATTGTTTACCTCTGAATTCTTAAACATATCTGCAAAATGAGTGTACCTAATCAGGTACTTAGTATTTGTGCTAAATGCTGGAAAAGAAAAACTGAAAATTTTGCTCAGAACAAGCAGGGATTTCCATAGAAAAGATACAGGAATAATTGACTCAACATTCAGGAAAATTAAGGTAGCAGAGTTCAAATGCAAGTTCCAAAAGAAATAGGAAAGCAGGGTAAATATGTTAAGCATGATGAAAAATAGGACAGCACTTCTTTGGCCCTATGCTTTCTGTAACTGCCATCCTGTTTCCTCCATTTTATGCAAACTTGAGTTATCTTCATTTACTTGTCTTCTCTTTCAGTTCTTCCACTTATTTCTCACTGAGGTGAAATCTTCAGCTTTCTCCTGAGTTATTAACACCATCCCAATCAGACATTGTGTTAATCAGCTGTTCAACATTCTCCTGATCTAACACTGTTGATGCTACTAAAAACTCTTAACACTACCTTGTTTTGTGTGACATTGCCTTCTCAGTGTTTTTCTCTTATCTTAACAAACTTGTTTTCTTTCTCTTTTTTTACATCTTTTGCTTTATGCATCACTTATAAGTTGTCCTTTGTAATACTTGTTTTCTGCTTTTCTCACTCTAAATAATCTTCCATCCTTGATCTTAACCAGAATCATGGTTTTAACTAATACTAATCTGCTTATGATTCCCAAACCTACATTTATCTTAGCTACTAATTCCAACATTTAGGTATTGGCTTACAACTTCCTTGGGAGCGTTTTCATCCCTAGGCTACAGTTGTCTTTCTCCTTAATCCTGTAGTATTCTGTGACTATTGCTATCAATTTACTTAGATAGTCTTCTGATTACAAATGTGTTGAGGTATATATACCAAGCAAAACTTGTAAACCATTTGAAGATGCAGAATGTGTTCTTGTCATCTTCATATTCGCAATATCTAATAGGACATTTGAACATAGTAGGTACTTTTCAAGCATACAAGTCCATGAAAAAAATAAATGGCAATTTTTTATGTGAACTTTCATACCAGATATAACACAGAACATTAAAAAAAATTCTCTTTTTTAAGACATGAAAGCACAGTATTTTAAATAGATTAAAATTGACAACTCTAGCTCAAGCTAGTAGGAAGACAACCACAATGGAGGGAGTTTCTGATTTATTTGCTTTCCAAGGAGTCTCACTGTCCTAGAGCTCTAATGAGTAGCATAAAAATCCTTGTTATATAGACATTTATTTCGCTTATTTCCATTAATTTTGTGGTCTTTAAAGAATTTAATGCAAAGATATTTATATTTGTTCATTAGAGATACAAAAAGTATATTTGGAAGATCAAAATGAGATTTAGGGTAGTTACAATGTCTATGGGTTTCCCAGGTGAAACTAGTGGTAAAGAAACCAACTGCCAATGCAGGAGACATGGGTTTGACCCCTGGGTCAGGAAGATCCCCTGGAGGAGGGCATGGCAACCCACTTCAGTATTCTTGCCTGGAGGATGGCAATATCTCTTTTGCTACACAGACAATTGTTCTTTAATTTTATAGATCTTCATATTTATTTTATGCTTACAAAAAAGCTGTATTACAGAAAATTAAAAAGAAAAAAATACAAATAAAGAAATAGAAGGTGAGTACAAGAGGGTGAAATAGGAAGATCCTGTACTCCATGGATACAGGAAAATTACAACTACGTATAGAGAAACTATCTCTGAGACTGACCTGAAGGCTAGAGGATAAAATTTTCTACAACTAAAGATAGGAAGCAAAAGCCAGACTGACACTGGTAAGAGGAAGGGAATAGAACTATTTTACTGTCCAACAATTTCACTTCTGAGGTTCACCTGAAGAAAACTGAAACAGCAATTTTGAAGGATATATGCAGGTGGCTCAGGTGGTAAAGAATCCATCTGCAATGCAGGAGACCTGGGTTTGATCCCTGGTTTGGGAAGATCCCCTGGAGAAGGAAATGGGAATCCACTCCAATATTCTTGAATGAGAAATCTCATGGACAGAGGAGTCTGGCGAGCTACAGCTTTAGGGTCGCAAAGAGTCAGACCTGACTGAGTGACTAACAAACACTTCGATGCACTCTTTGTTCTTTGCAGCACCATTTACAACAGTCAAGATACAGATGCAACCTAAATATCCGTTAGATGAATGCGTAAAGATGCAGCACATATATATGTGTGGTGCTCAGTTGTGTCCCATTCCTTTTGACTCCGTGGGCTGTAGCCCACTAGGCTCCTCTGTTTGTTGAATTTTCCAGGCAAGAATACTGGAGTATGTTGTCATTTCCTTCTCAGGAGAATCTTCCTCTGGAAGAATTCAGGGACTGAACCTGTGTCTCCTGCTTTGGCAGATGGATTCTTTACCACTGAACCACCTGAGAAGCCCACATCTCTGCCTCTATATATCTCTATCATCTCTACATCTATCTCTACATGAAATGGAGTGCTAGCAATAAAAAAGAATAAAATCTTGCCATTTGCAGCAGCTTGGATGGACCTAGTGGGTGTAATGCTAAGTTGGAAACAGACAAATAATATATGGTTTTACTAACATGTGGGACCTCAAAAGAAGAAAAAACCAGAAATAGAAATATAGATACAGAAAATGAACTTGTGGTTGCCAGAGGGGTTGTGGGTATGAAGTGACAAAACAGTTGAAGGCTATCAAGAGATACAAACATCTAGTTATTAAATAATTAAGTTACTTTGGGTAATGTAGATGGTTAGTAGATTTATCATGTTGATCATTTCATTATGTCTTTAAATGCTGAATTACTATTTTGTACATCTATAACTAGCATAATGTTGTACACTGAAGTACATGCGGTCCCATAACTTCATGGCAAATAGATGGGGAAACAGTGGCTGACTTTATTTTTCTGGGCTTCAAAATCGCTGTGGATGGTGACTGCAGCCATGAAATTAAAAGATGGTTACTCCTTGGAAGAAAAGTTATGACCAACTTAGACAGCATATTAAAAAGCAGACACATTACTTTGTCAGCAAAGGTCCGTCTAGTCAAGGCTATGGTTTTCCCAGTGGTCATCTGTGGATGTGAAAGTTGGAATATAAAGAAAGTTGAGTGCTGAAGAATTGATGCATTTGAACTGTGGTGTTGGAAAAGACTCTTGAGAGTCCCTTGGACTACAAGGAGATCCAACCAGTCCATTCTAAAGAAAGTCAGGGAGAAGGCAATGGCACCCCACTCCAGTACTCCTGCCTGGAAAATCCCATGGACAGAGGAGCCTGGTAGGCTGCAGTCCATGGGGTCACTGAGGGTCAGACATGACTGAACGATTTCTCTTTCACTTTTCACTTTTGTGCATTGGAGAAGGAAATGGCAACCCACTCCAGTGTTCTTGCCTGGAGAATCCTAGGGACGAGGGAGCCTGGTGGGCTGCCGTCTATGAGGTCGCACAGAGTCGGACACGACTGAAGTGACTTAGCAGTACCTCAATATTTCTGAAAATCAGTATGAATGACCTGGGATCTTGTTGAAATGCAGATTTGGATTCAGTTGGTCAGATTCAGGTTGGGTCTTGAGAGTCTGCATTTGTAACAAAATACACAAAGAATGCCAATGGCCATAGCTCTGAGATCATACTTTGAACAGAAAGAGTTTAACACAAGTAAACTGTTTGGGATAATAATAATAAAAAAAAAAGAAAGTCAGTCCTGGGTGTTCATTGGAAGGACTGATGTTGAAAGAGAAACTCCAATACTTTGGCCACTTGATGCTAAGGGCTGACTCATTGGAAAAGACTGCAATGCTGGAAACGATTAAGAGCAGGAGCAGAAGGGGACGACAGAGGATGAGATGGTTGGATAGCATTACTGACTCAATGGACATGGGTTTGGGTGGACTCCAGGAGTTGGTGATGGATAGGGAGGCCTGGTGTGTTGTTGTTCATGGGGTGGCAAAGAGTCAGACACAACTGAGTGACTGAACTGAACTGAAGTACACTTCAATTTAAAAAGACTCAACAAAACAAAGGAATAGAAGTTACAAAAATCTCACACAGAAGTAACTTCTATTACTATTCTGATACATGTATTTCCACTTAATTTTATGAGCAAAGATTATAAGCCTATTTACTGTTTATAAATA
The DNA here is from genome assembly GCA_006410615.1 of Neotragus moschatus. NCBI lineage: Eukaryota > Metazoa > Chordata > Mammalia > Artiodactyla > Bovidae > Neotragus > Neotragus moschatus. Next base: position 179,425 of record SJYA01000615.1, on the reverse strand, counting down.
AATAAATATGCTTCATTTTTACAAAGTGGAATGATGGTGTGTTTCTTGCTTTACAATCTGCTTTTTAATTTGTCTTGATATTAAGAACAAAATATTAGTAAATATTTCTATAGAACACAATGACAACAAATGGCTGCAACTATATGGGTTTTAATAGTAGTCAACAGTGCTTCAGAAATATTGTAATGCATGTGTCTATGTGTGTACCTCATTTAAAAAATTTTTCAGATCCATTATTAGGTGGTGATGTATCATTACACCAACTGTGGTAAGCACCTTTAAGTTATTAATACTCTACTAGTCATAGTATCACTAGGAAATTAGGAACAGAAGAATGAAATGAATTCAGATTAACTTCTCCAGTCAATGTACTCATCCTATTTTGTACATGTTCATTGGAAATTATAGTATATATTTCTAGGTGTATATACATTTTTTTTCTAAGCTTTTGACTCTCACTTTTAGACTAGTACTTGTCATAATGTGTTACATTAGCTTTTGCTTCCTTTGTGGGAAGGGGTTTTTATTTTGGGCCTTGTTTCCTAACACAGTGTTTGGTACACCATGAATATTAAAAATGTTCATTGAAAATATGTCTATATCAATAGATGTAATGCAAACCAAATACTAAAATTACTGTAATTAAATAATAACAATCATGATAGCTTTGCCACTCATATATTTTTGTTGCATAGATACCTCTAAAACTCCATGAAAATTAAAACTAGTACATACTAGTGGTAGGAAAGTTAAAATATGCTTAAACTTTTCTGGCGTTAGTGTCTTAGTATCTCCTCTGGAATTTCAATAGAAACACTTCTTTTCCTTTCTAAGAACTGATTGTTTTCTATGTATAGCCTACATTTGATACTTTATTTTAAAAGTAACATAAATTTATATTAGTCATCCAATGACTTACTTACTAGCAAATGTTTTAGACAGAAGATTATTTTTTTCAAAACAACTAGTATCTTTCTCAACCTTGGAGAAATGCCAGCCATTCTGATTCAGCTTTCATGTCAAGTCCTTACTTTCAATGGAAATGTTTTTATTGGCTAATACTTATTAATGTGATTTTACTCTAAAACTTATTTTTTTGGTGTTTGCATTAAATAAAAAGGAATATAGCTCTTGCTTTCCTACTTCTTTTCAGTCTTTCAAGTTCCAGCTCAGATTCTAGACTGTTGCTGTTCAGTACTAGTATTGGAGTTTCAGAGTCCAGATAATCCACACAAAATGCCCTCAAAGATGTTTATATATTTTTTATTTGTGTGCCTTTGGCAGTGATCATTTGTGTTATGTTTGGAAGTGTTTGCATTTTTATTTGCTTCATTGATGAAGCTCTTAGGGTTTACCATTTAATTTAACCACTGTGAAGAAATTAATTATAACAGCAAAAGGCAGCTATCTTTAAAAGATCTTACTTACAAAATTGGCTTTTAGTTCACACCTGGAAATTGGGCAGTTGACTATTAGTCCCCTTACTAATAAGAATAACTCACTGTATCTAGACAGTCTGTACAAATGCTACAATTTATTGGGCTTACGTGCTTTTCTTCTGAGAGTCTGAAATTTAAGTACATGATAGGCAGAGGGTGCTTACATCATCAGCCTCCAACAGAAAACTTAGATGTTGAGTGTCTACTGGGCTTCCTTGGGCAAAACCACAGCATATGCTTCTGCATTTTTATTGCTGGATGTTCAGTTCAGTTTAGTGGCTCAGTCATGTCTGACTCTTTGCGGCCGCATGAATCACAGCATGCCAGGCCTCCCTGTCCATCACCAACTCCCGGAGTTCAATCAGACCCACACCCATCGAGTCAGTGATGTCATCCAGCCATCTCATCCTCTGTTGTCCCCTTCTCCTTCTGCCCCCAATCCCTCCCAGCATCAGAGTCTTTTCCAATGAGTCAGCTCTTCCCATGAGGTGGCCAAAGTACTGGAGTTTCAGCTTTAGCATCATTCCTTCCAAAGAAATCCCAGGGCTGATCTCCTTCAGAATGTATTGATTGGATCTCCTTGCAGTCCAAGGGGCTCTCAAGAGTCTTCTCCAACACCACAGTTCAAAAGCATCAGTTCTTCAGCACTCGGCATTCTTCACAGTCCAATTCTCACATTCATACATGACTACTGGAAAAAACATAGCCTTGACTAGATGGACCTTAGTCGGCAAAGTAATATCTCTGGTTTTGAATATGCTGTCTAGGTTGGTCATAACTTTTCTTCCAAGGAGTAAGCGTCTTTTAATTTCATGGCTGCAGTCACCATCTGCAGTGATTTTGGAGCCCNATTCTTCAGCACTCGGCATTCTTCACAGTCCAATTCTCACATTCATACATGACTACTGGAAAAAACATAGCCTTGACTAGATGGACCTTAGTCGGCAAAGTAATATCTCTGGTTTTGAATATGCTGTCTAGGTTGGTCATAACTTTTCTTCCAAGGAGTAAGCGTCTTTTAATTTCATGGCTGCAGTCACCATCTGCAGTGCTTTTGGAGCCCATAAAAATAAAGTCTGACACTGTTTCCACTGTTTTGCCATCTATTTGCCGTGAAGTGATGGGACCAGATGCCATGATCTTCGATTTCTAAATGTTGAGCTTTAAGTCAACTTTTTCACTCCCTTCTTTTACTTTCATCAAGAGACTTTTTAGTTTCTCTTCACTTTCTGCCATAAGGGTGGTGTCATCTGCATATCTGAGGTGATTGATATTCCTCCTGGCAATCTTGATTCCAGCTTTGTTTCTTCCAGTCCAGCATTTCTCATGATGTACTCTGCATAGAAGTTAAATAAGCAGGGTGACAATATACAGCCTTGACGTACTCCTTTTCCTATTTGGAACCAGTCTGTTGTTCCATGTCCAGTTCTAACTGCTGCCTCCAGACCTGCATACAGATTTCTCAAGAGGTGAGTCAGGTGGTCTGGTAGAACTGCTCAAATATGCCCTTTCATAGAAGAGAGAGCACAAATATGGGCATGGCTATCTTCAGATTCCCCGTCTCTTAGTTTGCTGATCTGTGGTGTGTCCTTAACTTGTAATAAACCTTCACCGTGAGTACACCTACATGCTGAGTCCTGTGAGTCATTCTAGCAAATTTCAAAATGTGAGAATATTCTGTTGTTATTATTGTTCAGTCACTAAGTTTTATCTGACTCTTTGTGACTCATGGACTGTAGCAAGTTAGGCTCATCTCTCCTCCACTATTTTCCAGAATTTGTTCAAATTCATGTATTTCAAGTCAACAGTGCTATCCAACCATCTCATCCTCTGTGATCCCCTTCTCATGCCCTCATACTTTCTCAGCATCAGAGTATTTTTTGAATGAATTGGCTCTTTGCATCAGGTGGCCAAAGTATTGGATCTTCAGCTTCACCATCAGTCCAATGAATGTTGGACATTCAATGAATATTCAGGGTTGATTTCCTTTAGTATTGACTGGTTTGATCTTGTCTCTGAAGAACTCTTTACGGGTCTTCCCCAGTACCACAGTTTGAAAGCATCAGTTCCTTGGCCCTCAGCCTTCTTTATGGTCTAACTCTCATATCCGTACATGGCTACTGGAAAAACCATAGCTTTGACTATACAAAACTTTGTAGGCAAAGTGGTTTCTCTGCTTTTTAATATGCTGTCTATGTTTGTCATAGCTTTCCTTCCAAGTAATAAGAGACTTTTAATTTCATGGCTGCAGTCACCATCTGCAGTGATTTTGGAGCCGAGAAAAGAAAATCTGTCACTGCTTCCACTTGAAACCGGATGCTACGATCTTAGTATCTCTGTTTTTTCCTGAATGTTGAGTTTCAAGCTATCTTTTTCATTCTCTTCCTTCACTCTCTTCAAGAGGCTCTTTAGTTCCTCTTCACTTTCTGCCTTATGAGTGGCATCATATGCATATCTGAGGTTGTTGACATTTCTCTCGGCTCATGATTTATCCAGAAATGTTCCCTAGGGTCTAAAGAACCTCCAATATACTTCACTGAAACCTACTATTACTTATGAATGCTATCATAAGATATGAGACTCCAGAGACAAAGGCGTTTCTTATTAACAGCATAGAAAGAAGACTGAGTATCATGCTTATATTAGTTCTTTTCTTTCTTTTTAATATTTTTGTATTTATTTGGTTTGCCAGGTCTCAGTGGTAGCACTTGGGGTCTTCAATTTTTATGATAGAATGCCCAGTCTTTTAGTTATGCAATGGGATCTAGTTCCCTGACGAGAGTTCAAGCCCCAAACCCATGCATTGGGAGTGGGAAGTTTTAGCCACTGGATCACCAGGGAAGGCCTTGTCAATATCAATAGATCTTCAAATCCCACTAGGGTGAAGCAGAAGGTCTTGAGTGGATGGCAGCTGCACACAGTGGGTTGGCATTGCAGCTGAGGAATACTGATCTTGGAGAATCCACCTCTTGCATAGCCTTCCTGTAGTTTGTGCTGCACAGAGACATATCTCTTTTCAAGGCTACTTAGAGCTTACTGCAAACATACCCTGTAAAGAGTGGTCAGGATCTTGAATTTTTGGAATACCCAGCAAGAACATATGAGATGCTCAGGGCTCATGAAAGATCACTTTGCCCAATAATACCTTAGCATATCCTACAAGACTGTAAATATCTGAAAAATAGTACATTGTTTTCTGATTTTCAAAAGGCCATCAATGGCATTTGCACAGTGTTGAATAGTACACAAAGACTCAGTGACTCTTGCATTCGTTTCCTGTGTCTGCTGTAATGACTTAACAATGAATTTGGTGGCTTAAAACAACAAAAATACATTCTCCTACACTTCTGAAGGCTGAAACTTTAACCAGTATAATTGGGGAAAATGCTGGTGTTGGGAGGTCTGAACTTCCTCTGCAAGCTCTAGGGGATAATTCATTCCTCATCTCTTCTACCTTCTGGAGGTTGCCAGCATCTTTTGATTGTGGTCACTTTATCTAATCTGTGCCTCTGTGGTCACATTGCCTTTTCCTCTTACATCTGTATAGTGAAATCTTCTGTCACTCTCTTAAATAAGGATACACTCAGGGATTGCATTTAGGTTCCATCCTGATAATCCAGGATAATTACCTCATTTTGAATGCCTTACTTTAATCACAACTGTAAATTCTGTGCCCCACCCCCCTGTTTTTTGCCTTGTAACATTTACAAGATCCAGGGATTAGGTCATGAATATCTTTGGGGAGCCATAGGATATTTTTAAACTTATAAGGATATTTTAACTGGATCATTAGAAAACAGAGAAAAAGAATTGTTATATAGCTGTAAATAGGAAGTACATTATTATTTCACTAAATGTCACCAGAGGTACTTTTAAACCCAAATACAAACTTTGGTTAAAGGAGATAAATACAATATCTGAAATACAAAGCAGTAGTATGTATTATACTTCAAATAAAATTAGCAGCACATCTTATAGGAACTTGAAAATAAAATTTTCTAAAACATAAAACATTGGTTTTTGTTAACTCACATAGAAGTTGGAATGATGGTTAAGACAATAAACATTTGTTCATTTTTTCTTATTATAAGTCAAAAAACAACAAGCAACACATTTTTCTAATATTTATTTTGAGATAATGCTGCTGTGACAGGAATATGCTACATACAGGTGGAAAGTAAAAAGTGATTTATAGATTTTGGTTGGTTTAGAATCTGTGAATTAGGAAATTTAACAAATATTATTCTTCTCAATATCTGTGTTTAGGATTTAGTAACCTTTTCATTCTGTGTAGGAACTAAGGAAAAAATGAACACTAAAAACATGTTTATACCTTAAAGGAATGACTGCTTGCCTCTGTTTCTAGGGACACACATGATACTCATTTGTATGTTTTTTAACACTTATTAAAAAGAAGTGTTTTTAAATCCAACAGGCAATTTGAAACACAAATTAGAATTGGCAGTTTAGCTAATAGCTGTGATTTTTAAATTTTCTATGTATTTTTTTATACATCAGTTTAAAGAACTCTTGTAAGCTATTTCAGGCTCACTTACATTTCCTAATTGGCAAGGAATAAATGTTTCTATTTGTTACCACCTCAGTTTGGGAAGTCAGTATTTAACTTCTTTTACCACAAGCAAAATTTTAACTAAATCAGTTGTGGCTATTTCTCTGCAATGTTACTGCTAGATATGAGTCTGATATGCCTCCTTCCTTTGGCAGAACTTTAAATAGGGTCATCATGGTGCAAGGAGAACTCAAGAAATAGTGTTAGTGAAATTTGACTCCAGGACCAAATCTGGCTCCTCATCTATTTTTGTAAATAAGATTTTATTGTAACACAGACATGCCCATACATTCACAAGTAGTCTAAGGCTGGTTTTTCTCAACAAAAGCAGATGAGAGAAGCTGCAATAGACAGTGTATGACCCAGAGAACCAAAAACTATTACTACCTTGCTTCCCTGGTAGCTCAGATGGTATAGAATCCTCCTGCAATTCAGGAGACCTGGTTTTGATCCCTGGGTTGAGAAGATCCCTGGAGAAGGGAATGGCTACCCACTACAGTGTTCTAGTCTAGAGACATACATACAGAGAGGAGCCTGGCAGCCTTTAGCCCATGGAGTCGCAAAGAGTCAGACACTACTGAACAACTTTCATTCAATTCAGTCACTCAGTCATGTCCAACTCTTTGCGACCCTATGGACTGCAGCACGCCAGGCCTCTCGGTGCATCACCAACTCCTGGAGTCCACTCAAACTCATGTCCAGTGAGTTGGTGATGCAATCCAACCATCTCATTCTCTATTTTGTCCCCTTCTCCTCCCACCTTCAATCTTTCCCAGCATCAGGGACTTTTCAAATGAGTCAGTTCTTTGCATCAGGTGGCCAGATTATTGGAGTTTCAGCTTCAGCATCATTCCTTCCAAAGAAATCCCAGGGCTGATCTCCTTTAGAATGGACTGGTTGGATCTCCTTGCAGTCCAAGGGACTCTCAAGAGTCTTTTCCAACACCACAGTTCAAAAGCATCAATTCTTCTGCACTCAGCTTTCTTTATAGTCCAACTCTCACATCCATACATGAACACTGGAAAAACCATAGCTTTAGCTAGATAGACCTTTGTTGGAAAAGTAATGTTTCTGCTTATGCTGTCTAGGTTTATCATAGCTTTTCTTCTAAGGAGCAAGTGTCTTTTAATTTCATGGCTGCACTCACCATCTGCAGTAATTTTGGAGCCCAAAAAATAGTCTGTTACTGTTTCCACTGTTTCCCCATCTATGAAGTGATGGAACCAGATGTCATGATCTTCATTTTCTGAATGTTGAGTTTTAGGCCAACATTTTCACTCTCCTCTTTCACTTTCACCAAGAGGCCTTTTAATTCCTTTTCACTCTCTGCCATAAGGGTGGTGTCATCTGCATATCTGAGGTTATTGTTTTCTCCCAGCAATCTTTATTCCAGCTTGTGCTTCATCCAACCCAGCATTTCTCATGATGTACTCTGCATATAAGTTAAATAAGCAGGGTGACAATATACAGTCTTGGTGTACTCCTTTCCTGATTTGGAATCAGTCTGTTGTTCCATGTCCAGTTCTAACTGTTGCTTCCTGACCTATATACAGATTTCTCAGGAGGCAGGTCAGGTGGTTTGGTATTCCCATCTCTTGAATAATTTTGCACTGTTTGTGGTGATCCACACCACCTAGGGCTTTGGCATAATCAATAAAGCAGAAGTAGATTTTTTTTTTGGAACTGTTTTGCTTTTTTGATGATCTAACAGATGTTGGCAATTTGAACTCTGGTTCATCTGCCTTTTCTAAATCCAGCTTGAACATCTGGAAGTTCACGGTTCAAATACTGCTGAATCCTGGCTTGGAGAATTTTGAGCATTACTTTGCTTGTGTGAGATAAGTGCAATTGTATGCTATTTGAGCATTCTTTGGCATTGCCTTTCTTTGACATTACACTCACTACTTCCACCTTTTTCTTTTAGGACAAGTTGACTGATCTTTACCTAGAAGAATGAGATGAAACATAGTCTGTTTATCAAATGTAAAGCTGACAAAAAAAAAATAGAACTCTCTGAAATACAGAATCAGTTTGAAAAAGACATTAGAAGACTAGAATATGGGACTTGCCTGGTAGTCCAGTGGCTACTACTCTGTGCTTCCAGTGAAGGGAGCCCAAATTTGAATCTTGGTCAGGGAACTTGATTCTGCATGCCACAAATAAGAGTTTGCATGCCACAGTGAAGACTGGAGATCCTGAGTTCTGCAACTAATACCCAGTGTAGTGAAAGAAAAAAAATTTTAATGGCTAGAATACTATGTTAAAAAACAAAATTAAACTTGAAAGAAATAAATAGAAAGTAATGAATCTAGAACCTCAAATTTAACTGCATAAAGAAGAGTTAACTTCATCCTTAATTGTGTGTATGTAACCATAAATATGAGTCAATATTATACAGTTAACATAACATACAGAATGATTTTATAAATTCATAGATGTTTCTAGATTAATAGAATTTAATGTTTCTAGATTAATACACATAATAAAAAATCTAACAGTTATTGAATATGGAGTATGTGTCACATACTTTGTAAGACCTCATAGATATATATTGTATGTATATGTGTATGTATGTGAATAAAATTAATCCCATGAGAACCCATTTATGTAGATATCATATGCCATCTCACACATGAGAAAACTGAAGTGCATAAAGTCTCCTGCCCAAGAGCAAACAACTAATGAGCTCTAAAGGTCGAAATCATACCCAGGTTGTGTATCTCCAGAGCCGGCACTCTTAATCTCTAGTCCNGACTTGCCTGGTAGTCCAGTGGCTACTACTCTGTGCTTCCAGTGAAGGGAGCCCAAATTTGAATCTTGGTCAGGGAACTTGATTCTGCATGCCACAAATAAGAGTTTGCATGCCACAGTGAAGACTGGAGATCCTGAGTTCTGCAACTAATACCCAGTGTAGTGAAAGAAAAAAAATTTTAATGGCTAGAATACTATGTTAAAAAACAAAATTAAACTTGAAAGAAATAAATAGAAAGTAATGAATCTAGAACCTCAAATTTAACTGCATAAAGAAGAGTTAACTTCATCCTTAATTGTGTGTATGTAACCATAAATATGAGTCAATATTATACAGTTAACATAACATACAGAATGATTTTATAAATTCATAGATGTTTCTAGATTAATAGAATTTAATGTTTCTAGATTAATACACATAATAAAAAATCTAACAGTTATTGAATATGGAGTATGTGTCACATACTTTGTAAGACCTCATAGATATATATTGTATGTATATGTGTATGTATGTGAATAAAATTAATCCCATGAGAACCCATTTATGTAGATATCATATGCCATCTCACACATGAGAAAACTGAAGTGCATAAAGTCTCCTGCCCAAGAGCAAACAACTAATGAGCTCTAAAGGTCGAAATCATACCCAGGTTGTGTATCTCCAGAGCCGGCACTCTTAATCTCTAGTCCAGTATATTAGTCAGTTCAGGCTGCTATCACAAAAATATCAGACTTAGTGGCTTACATGCCAAACATTATTTCTCATAGTCCTGGAGGCTGGAAAATCCAGGATCAAGGTACTGGTAGATCCAGGGTTTGGTGAGGACCTGCTTCCTTTCTTGTAGATAGTGACCTTCTCACTGTATGCTCACATGGCCAAAAGAACACTAATCCTATCATGGGGACTCTATCCTCTGACTTTATCTAACCTTAATTACCTGCCAAAGGTCCCACCTCCTAATACCACTCCCACTGAGGGTTAGGTTTTCAACATTGGAATTTTGAGAGGACACAAACATGCAGTCCATAACACCCAGAAAACAAAATATTAAGAAGGAACATAATAACTATATCCCAATATTTGAAAACCTTTAATATGTAACAGAACATGCACTTTTCGGAAGCTGTTTCAGAAGTTGAATAAGAACAAATAAAGATAATAAGATAAAAACTAGAATTGACTTTTATCAAAGGAAAACTTTTGTTTATAATTGGAAGGACTATCATATATGTGGTAAATTGCATGTGATTTCTAAATTCATAATGAGTGAATTTCTCCAGCAATTGCTTAATACTCACTTTTAAGGCATGTTCTTGATTTCTAAATTCATAGTGAGTACATTTCTCCAGGAATTTCTGAATAAACATTTTTAAGGTGTGTTCTGGTGGAGACTTTTGTATGAGGCAAAAGTATTCCAGAAGCTCTCTAACTAAACCTATGCATTTGATCTTAGAGAAAAAGAAATCAGATAAATGCTCTGGCATCTTATTCTAATATCACTTTTCCATGTAGGAAAATGACTTGCCTGCAGCAAGATAGAGTCCAGGATTAGCTAAATATAATATTGTAAAACGTGCTTCATACTTATGCGGGTTTTAGCTAGCACCCTAGAGCATAGTTAATAAATTACTTTTAGACTGCTCTGCAATTTTTTCAATTAGGCTTAAACATGACATCTAAGGAAAGTTAAAACATTTTATTCTATAAATTTCAAAGTGGAAAGGAAGCAATAGCAGTGCAACTTTCCTCATGATGTTCCATGAATATTAGTCTACTTTCCTTGGGGATTAAAGGATAATTTTTCTTCTTGACCAATCTTGAGTTTCACTGCAAGACTTGCTATGCTCCAGAACAAAGATAGATCTTTGAAAATGACTTTGCAACTCCCTGCTTTTTAACACTCTAAGTTGGACACGACTGAAGCAACTTAGCAGCAGCAGCAGCAGCAGCAAGTGAAGTATTGCTGCTGCTAAGTCGCTTCAGTCGTGTCCGACTCTGTGAGACCCCATAGACGGCAGCCTAGACCAGTACAAAGAGGGATCTTTATTTTAAATATAACCAAATAAAAGTGCAAAATTCTGCTTAAAATTAATAACTTTGGCCCCTCAAACAACATAGTAGTCAAATAAATGCATGCACCAAAAACACATATTGGATAAGTGTCTATGTATAGGTATACAAGCTATAGTTTAATATTAATAATATTGGTGTCTTATTTTAGTCATTATTTAATTTTTGAAAGAATACATTTTCAGTCCTAATTATCTGCTCCGAAAAAAATCTATGTGTTTAGTGACTATATAGCTCAGATTAATTTAAATTATACATACAGATCTATTGTATAAGTCTTTGAACTTTTGGAAAATGTCTGTATTTCTAGCATCTCAGTCATAAGACTGCCAAATCTCTATTGCCAAGAAAACACATTCATATACAAGGTAGGTTCCTTCACAAGAGATCTTTAAATTTCATGCATGGAGAATACACATCTTTATATAAGAAATTTTTGATGAAAACTAAGAAAAGATGCAAATGTAAAACTTTAATCCAGTTAGAAACAAAACAAGTAAACACTGGAATGCAAATGTTATGAGAAAAAAGACTTCATCCACTCTTCCCCCATTGTATTCTTGGTGCTTGTGAGAGCAGAGGACATACAGTTGGTACTAGGGTATATAAATAAATGAATGAACGTAGGTTATAGAAAACATTCTTTGATCTCCTTCACAGAATATCTTACTCGGGGAAATGAAGTAGAATCCATAAAGAACAACACTGTGTAAGTGGAATTTTACTGAAGATAATAGTAAAATAGGACATTGTAGGACATTTTCTCACATGAAAAAATAAAAAATTCTATTCAGAACAACAGACTGGTTCCAAATAGTAAAAGGAGTACGTCAAGGCTGTATATTGTCACCCTGCTTATTTAACTTATATGCAGAATACATCATGAGAAACGTTGGACTGGAAGAAACACAAGCTGGAATCAAGACTGCTGGGAGAAATATCAATCACCTCAGATATGCAGATGACACCACCCTTATGGCAGGAAGTGAAGAGGAATTAAAGAGCCTCTTGATGAAAGTGAAAGAGGAGAGTGAAAAAGTTGGCTTAAACTCAACATTCAGAAAACGAAGATCGTGGCATCTGGTCCCATCACTTCATGGGAAATAGATGGGGAAACAGTGGAAACAGTGACTGACTTTATTTTTCTGGGCTCCAAAATCACTGCAGATGGTGACTGCAGCCATTAAATCAAAAGACGCTTACTCCTTGGAAGAA